>PNEQ01001160.1:0-10195 GCA_003012365.1 Medauroidea extradentata
CTCCGCACTGTAAAACCCCGACAATAAAACCTTGTCTTCACCACGAAGTCGACCTCTTGTAATTTCACCGTCGAACCCACCCCATAATGAGATTCAAGTAAGTTTCAGCTTTGTCGACGGCGTGGTCGATGTTGGCAATGCCACATCAAGGACCTGAGCAGCATGGTGGATGAGTGGGTAAGGACTGGTACCACTACACCGTAGGTGTTGGTGAGGTATAGCTATCTACTCAATGGCCTCTCACTCAATTTTGCCCCTGGGGGCAGGGTGCCTGTGGCTCCGTTAACAGGCATTAAAGGGTAGATGATCCCGGTACTGCTAATTATTACAGTAAGTTAAGTGACCTCGATGATGCACTGGTCTGGTCGAGCCCCGCTATACAAGCGGAATTGGAAATTATCCGCCAACTATTCTAGGCGAGTGGTTTACAAGCCTCCCCCTAATAAAATTAATTTTGATGCTGTTTCTCTATACCCAGGAGATACACATAGCGTTGGCCTTTCCTGAGGGATGCCACTCTCCAGGGGACGCTAAGCCTCCCTCACTCACACAGGGTCACATGCCTCTAGGCTCTAGTAGTTCTGAACTGTTGTGTTCCAAACTTTTCTAGCAGATGAAACTGTAAAGAAAATGTTTCTGCTCTAACTAGTGAATCATTTCAAAGCCCACAATTCATTTTATTTTAATATACAAACATATCTAAAGTTAAATGTTGAAAACTGCACTGACATTGTGCCCACATCCAATTTACAGTATAAAGTACAAAGTTAAAACTACTAAGCTACTAGGCAAACACACATACCAATTACTGTTACATTGAGAAGTACTACCTTAACAATACCACTCACGCCCACAAAAGTACACAGGTATGTAAATGCTTACCGATGTCAGCAAAGGGGTCGCGAGTCTTGGACTCGAGGTTTGGGGTGCTAGCATTGCGAGGTATGGTAGGAGAGGGCTTGAGGCCGGGCCCTGGAGGGGCTGCTCCCACGAAGCCATTCCAGCTGCCGAGCAGGTTGGTCGTGCCTGCCTTGCCAGGGCCTGCTGCCCCCACGCTGGCAGCATCTGCATTCACGTCCCCGCAGCTCTGCACACAATCTCGGCAGTTACGACAAAGCTTTATCTACAACTCTACCATGAAATGTAGTCAAGAGACACTTTCACACATAAATTATTAGTACAAATGGGTTTTCTTTACCTTTGGAATAAGATACGAATGTGGATATTTACTTTATTGCTAAAAAAAATTTACTTTATTCATACAAAAATCTGATATTCCGTTCAGTAGTTGAGAGAAGTAATGGTGGTGATAAAAATATCTGAATTTAGAGATAGAAAATAGAGAACACCTGATAATACAAACCTCCTTATAACAAACTGTAACATTTAAGTACCTTCAGGTCTATATTAAAGAGATTCGACCATAGTATGAAACCACATCAGCATTAGCTAGATGTGATTTAAGGAAAACAGGATGGCCGTACCAGGAACTGAACCAACCTGAATGAGTATTACAATGCAGACTAGGCTTACAGGTCTGATGAAATCAAAAGTACAAACCTCAAAGCCTGTTCCTCCAAACGGATCAAAGAGATCTTTCTTAGCCTGACCCGCCAGCAGATCACTGAAGCCGTCGAACACTCCCTGGGCCGGAGAGGGGGCAGAAGCAACGGGCGGAGGGGCAGCGAAGCCTCCCAGCAGGTCGACATTGCTCTCCGGAGGAAGGTGTACCTCCTGTTGTGTGTCTGTGGACAGGTTGAGCAAGTCCACCCCTGCCCCACCTTCACCCTCACTCTCCCCGCCTATGTTCAGTAGGTCAGCCTCGAGCTGAGGTGACGGGGCAGCTGGCGGCCGGGGAGTGGCTCCCTCGTCTATCAGCACACCATCTCTGTCTTCTTGACATACCTGCTGTAGCAACCAGCTGAAACTAGACTATGTACACTGAACTGAACAACTCTTCACACTACACTACAACATTATGTTCAAAACACAACACGCACATTATTTATTAGTGCAGGTAAGTAAATAATACATATATGGGGGCAAGTTTTTTTATGATTTCATTATTTTAATTGTTTTGTTTTAGAAATTTAGAATTTTCGTGGTGTGGCTTTCATTTTTGTTAGCAGTATGGCATACACAATTAAAAAGACCCATTCATTGATCGAAAGGTACCTATGTAAAATATGTAACACTGTAGCTCCATTGTCGAACAAACATCTTATTATGCAACAGATTTTATTTTAAATTAATGTATTATGATGCAAATTATGCTGTTTTCGAACACTACTGCTTATCTTCATCAATCAGTATGTTAAACTTAAAATTAAATACGAGGTATAACTTTCCCAAGATATAATCAAGATATCACGGAAGAAACACTGAATTTCAGTGTTTGGTGCCATACGACAAGATACAAACGAAACTGTGCTGGAGACATACACTGGACTTTGCTACATATTCACATCCAGTTATAATGTATGACCACCACTTAAAGAGTGCGTGATAGATAAATAAACGCTGAAAACATCAATTTATTTCTAAGCTTTCTTCGAAGCCAATATGGATAAAATACTCAATGACAATCCTAGATAATGATATCTGCCAACTTTATGAGTATATATTTATCCAAAATTACTAATTCGTTACGCGTGATCTTTTGCGTCGCAGTTAAATGCACGAGGTTCCGGCGTCAGAGATTGTGCCTCAGTAGTTCGTAACACTGAAAACAATTTTGTTTAAAACATTGGCTAAAACTATTGTCTAATTTTCGCAAATTGGCTTCAAGAAATGTACAGTTATAGACTAACGGTTTTAGCGTTGAATTATGTACCAAGCCCTCTTAAGAGTCATATTCAGGTGAGCAGCCAACAGTGTCTTGTGCATAACTGCGATGTGGTACACAATTGATGCACGTGTGTCAGTTTCGTCTTGTTTCCATCCTTCTTGCTTGAAAAGTATTCTAGGTAGACAATCCTAAGTTTGGCTTAAAATGACTGACAGTCTGGTAAACATGTAAACTGTTCAGTACCTGATTGTGTGAGTAGCATTCTCTGATTTCAAGGGACAGATATTACACAAATGTAAGTAACTGACCTTGACATCCGAGTCGGAGCCACTGCTGTCACGATACTCGCGAGTGACAGATGGTGGAACAGGTGGGGAGGGCCTCTGTGGTCGCTGAGGCTTGGTGATTGTTCCAGAACCTGGGCGGTTCACTGCAACATAACACAGTCACACCATCCACGGTGCACAACATGTGTGAACAAGTACACTCCTCACTGGAAACTAAAATAATACTAAACCACACACGTACTCGCACGAGTGCTCACCAGCACCTTGAAGTGACGTGGAAGTCAACTGCATGAACTACACGACAAACAATTATGACCAGTAAATCTCAATGCAAACACTGTGTGCGCAAATAGTGGTTTCATTGTTTTCCAATACTTTTTACTATAAAATGATAGCAAAACTGCACCGTGGGCACTCAGGACACGGCGGCGACGGTGGCATAACCAAGAATTAACTGTTCTTCAGCTACTCTGCACTTTGCTACACTTGCCGGCTCGAGCGGTTCTCTTTACTTTATGGTTTATTTGCTTGTGTTCTCTTGTTCCCCTTCCTTATTCCTTATGGCGCATGCGCGGAGACGAGCCATGGCTAGGTGAATCTATTGACCGGGCCTACTTCTTCAGTAATTCTGTTCTGATGTGGACTCGGTGTGCAATCACTTGCTGCCCGTGGAAGCTGGCCTGGCCAGCGAAAACGTCACGACCACACAACTGCACAAAAATGTGCTGTCCTATGTTTTGTGTGTTCTCCAACATGAAAATACTGTTTCTGTAAGTACTTGTGCATCTCTATCTAAGTTTTTAGTTAATTTATCATTCAAAAATATTCTGCATTTAGAATATTCCCACACCCCTAATGCTAACCTCATTAATTCAAAGTGGCTTTCTTGACTTACTAGTTAAACAAAGTTATTGTAGTGATAAAAACTAATGCTGCACCAATCGACATCAGCGAGTCCCAATACTGCAGATTAATTGCAGTTATCGGAGCTTCGGCCGATACGCGATATGACTACACAAACGTAGCAGATACAATACCGATAAAATTATTATTTCATTATGGGCTACGCGCGAAATTACAAAAGAATTTTGTATTTATAACAGATTCAGTAATAAAATCCAAATACTGATTACGTATATGTTTATTGACAAAATCAGTTTTCAACCATAAAAAAGAGTTTTGCGAGTATCAAAGTAGACGTGAAAACGTCAGTTCTTTAGCTTCACATAACTGTTACCTATCTATTCTGGTATTTCATGCTACGTGTTTATTTTTTGTTCGTAATATGGAAAAATTCAGTACCAACAACAAATTTTATGTCTGCATGACATTGTGATGTATCATTTGCCAGAACTCATGTCTTGGATAATGATGATACACACAGATCAATTTTACTCACTCAACACACAAAATGCAAGGAACGAATTAAATAATCCAACATAAATATTTTTCTGAGGCAAAAAACAGTGAACACAGTGCAGATAAAATTGTTGCATCTTAAATAAGAAACACAGATGTGAAACATGAATGAACACATTCAAGGTACAGTATTTAGGTTATTCTTAATCAATGTATTTGCACAGTTAAATCATAATACTGATGCTAAATAGTAAAATATGACAAAAATAAATGTATGAGAGTTTTAAACTGTTAGGTGCGACTATAACAGTAAAAATTGGAGGGTCAATATAATCTAATGTACAGGACAATTTTTTTCTGCATTTTTTTTTTCGCAACAAAATATCTGACTTTACAGTTGGGATAAATAATAATGAATTATAATTGGGGACTCATGCAGTTTTATAAACTAATATGCCCAGTTTCATTAATATGTATTTACATGCTGTATAGACCTAAAAAAACCTCAATGGTAACAACTGTGTAGATTTTAGCAAAACAACAGATTTATGCTAAAAAAATTACTTTTAGTTTATTTAAGCATTTAACTTCAGTACTAAAGATACACTGCACATTCCTTACCTCATAAATATTTGTCAATGTGTAAAACATTAGCACAATTTATGACGAAATAGTCATAAATAAAAAGAAAAAGTAAACAAAAACACTTTAGCAAATATGAAAAATTTATGAAAATAGGTATTTTTGACGAAAACAGATGTTTATGTTCATTAAGTCTGGAAGAGAGTGATTCCGTGAGGTGACGTAAAATTAATAACTTTATTGTGATAAAATTAATTTTATGTGAAATTCTAACAGAAGATGCTACAAGAAAATTTTGAATTCCAGCCACATAGTTTGGGGACACAATTTTTTTTTAAACAATAATTGTTTCTTTTATTTACATTTAATAATCATAGGAATTTAATAGTAGTTAAATTTGATCTTTGATCGCAAATACTTATCCATCCAGCAAAGTGACTCACCAAAGGTGTCAAACAACTCGTCGCGCTCCATCTTGGAGGAGAAGAGTATGTCAGGGCGGAGGTCGCGAGCTGCATGGCCATGCCAAGGCATGGTCTTACCAGGCCGTCGCTCGTCGTCCAGCACGAACACATTCAGGATGAATAGGAACCTGTCCTGATAGTGCTCCGCGTCCGCTAGGTCGTCCAGATCTTTCCTGCCACACACATGCATATTGTCTAGATTCCAGTCAGGGGTGAAGCTCGCAACTAATGTAACTACAGGTAAGTAAATACCAGTCTCTTCAAGCATGCCATCATGACTGGTACCCTAATTACTTAATTTCCAATTTTAACATGACCACTGGTAACTTCACAAAATAATTCATTTAAGCAAGCAAACTTCTCTCGGATCACATTTTTAAACAACCCAAGTTTACATTTTACTCTACCCGGGCTAACATTGTGACGTTTCTAAAACATCTTTAGAATGATGATGATTCTTGTTTTACAAAACATGTTCTGATATCTGACTACTTGATATCTTGCCAAATCATGTGTAAAAATATGAAGCGTAGAATGAGGCACAAATCTTTCATTACCTCCGGCATCATAAACAATCGACACAACCTTCCCACGCAATTAACAGGCAACATACAAAACGGCAGTGCTTCAATCAACAAGTACTCAAGAAGGGAGTTACGTGTGTTCAGAAACACTAGTTCACTGATAACATCAAAGGTTCTAAGTACAGTATGTCAAACTGGGGAAGGAAAAAAATCTAACATTAAGGGAACTACGTCAACATAGACCCTTCCTCCTAAACAGCCGCTGTTTACAGAATGCAGTACTGTTATGAATTAATTTAGTCAGTTACACTGGCAACAACATTATTAGTCTGTACCACGGTCGTAGAAGTACAGGTCTGGACACTCACCTACTAGTCAATGCTTTACATTTGACCCCCTTATTATTAAATGAAACTGCTGGCACCACTATTGCAGTGGTGCTGTTGTAAAGAGAAGTTCGTCATTTTAGTCAAAACTCAAGAGTTAAAAAAAGTTCTGGTTAAACTTAACTAAGTTTCTAAAAGTTGTACTTTAAAAATATCAGACATTTTTAAGCTAAAAGATATTCGCTAACTTCATATCCGCGGTTGAAAATCCGGGAAAAAAAATTAAATTTTTAAATATGAAATTTTTAAGAATTTTTATTTTTGTGCGCACCGTGCAGTGTGCTGCACGAACTACTAGTGCGTCACTCGCCGTGCACGAGAGCAACTAGTCTTGTGTTGTCAGCTCCTGTTATCTGCTTCGTTACGCAATATGCTAGGTGCGCGCGGTTATCATTAGTATGATGCTGTGCAGGCGGGAGCGGCACAGAAGCAATGCTGCGCGCAGCGGCGGTGCTTCACTCGCATACATCCTGTTGCTCGCCGCACCTTTCCAAAACAAAATGATTTGATATTTACAACAGGCCACGTCACCTGCCCGCAAACTGCTTCCACACAGAACACACACATGAACGTATTTAATTACACTGTCTTGTTTGTCGCCCGCATGTAGGGCACGGCCTTGAAGTTAGACTTGCCAGATTTTCAGAACATTGATAAGGTACACTTAGCAGAACTCTTTTTTTTTTTAGGTCAAAAGTGATGATTGAGAATGGCATTTAAAACAATATACTGTGCTAATTAATATCAAGCCATTATATAGCAAAAACAATATCAATATATTTTATTTATTTGCTTCATAAAGTAATGTAATTTAAATTAAAATATCATACACACATTTTTAAAAATCACTAATTTGTGATTGAATTTGCAGCACAAGCATCATATATACAACATTTCTTCGCGATAGTTGTGTTTCTGTTACTGTCAGCCACTGCTATCTACTGTATCCATGTCTAACCTCGCATAGAGAATTGTGTGGCTGCGCGGCCACATACAGATCAAGTAATCATTCTACTACAAAATATTAAATACGGAATTATTAATGTCCCATACGATGGCAATACGGGACACTGATTTTTGGTCTTGAATAGGGGAAATCCAGTATAATACAGGATGTCTGGCAAGTCTACTTGAAGTGCATGTACAGTGTGCAATTCTGTGGCTTGCAGCATAATATTTCACAAAGAAAATACGTAATTCTATATTACTGATAAAGCCAAGCTTTCAGTTTTAATTTTATTTACAGACGTCAGTACACATTTGTCAAATTTATTTTTTCTATATTGCACTAAGTGTAAGTACCTACTTATGTTGCATTGTTAAAAAGTATGCCAAGTTTCAAGAATAATTCCACTGTATCTAATGTAATGTCAAGCTCTTTGGTAGAGACACTAACCCTCTAGCTAAGACCCATCTCTACTGGAAATACATAACTTTAATTGCTTTTGGAAGGTACTGTACATACTTCTGGCAATCGAAAATGGGTAAGTCATTATGAATGATATATCACTTTATTCAAGCACTAGAACGAACATTTTTGATCATAACTTCGAAGCTCAACTTTTAAGAATACCATACAAAAGGCACTAAACGTATCTCCTTTTAGCTGTCAGGTAAAGTACACATTTTTGGCTCACCAATTCCATTTGAAAAGCACCTTTTGACAACACCTGACTGTTAACATGAACCCATGAACTGTATAGATAACAAACATTCTTTTGTTACTGTAATGTCCTCATTTGACCGGGTCAGTCACAATTCTGGTACAACACAACAGAAAATTTATGACTTGTCTGCTGGCAGTTAAATACGTCAAACACCTGTCCACTTGACTCGACGCAGCCCTTCCGCGGTTGCGGTATGTCGCCTCTGAGGGAGGATGTGAAAGGAAGCCGGCGCCGGCTAAGACGGGCTGTGTCCCTCGGAGATCGCGGGGTTTCGGCCCGAGACGTGCCTCAGTGAGTGAGCTGAGGGGAGCCACGCTCGGATCGTGCAGAAGGGGGCGAAGCGCCTCTTTTAATTGGGTCAGGTTATATTTCACTCACCTGGTATTTAGAACAACTCCCTCAGCAATCGTTGCTTGCGCTCGCTCAGGGGCTGGGGTTCCCGCCTGGCCTCGTTCCTAAGCTGTTGTATGCGTTTGTGCGCCGGAGGTGCGTCTAGGGGCGGCGTCTTGATGGGGCTCAAGAGTGGCGGTGGCTTGCGGGTCATGCGGCGGAAGATTCGACTCGGACAATGCCTGTTGCGTTTGCGTGGGCGACGTTTCCTGGGAGGCAAATTCTGCTCATCGGTGTGGGGGCGCACGATGTTGTTCACGACAGAAATCCTCGAACGATAACTGTGGCCCGGGTATCTTCTGAGGGGAAGGTATCAAATGCGGGTTTGATATGGGTGTCTGAACTTGTTGTCGCCTCTCAAGGGCGGCCCTCTCTCTAGGCTCGTGTAGAGCACTGATATCACTCGCACTAATATGAATCTCTAGTATTTCCTGGGGGTTACTCATTTAGAGACAAGATAAAAATAACAAGGACAGAGAATATTCTGATAGCACTGATATATTATATCCCAAATTGCACACGAATTACACTCACTATACACAAGTCTTTATGGCACAAATTATATACTGAATTACGTTACGCTTCTTAATCTAAAATATACTGGCCCATATACTCGGATGCTGTGCGATAGATACACGGATACTTTAGAAATACACGCCCTGATACACGTGGTGTTTCCACAAACTCATAGATATCACAATACTTCCAGGAGTAGCGCACCGCGTGGTGGCTAGAGCGTACTATAGGGTGTGTTCCCTTTTATGCCGCGACGCGGGAGATGTGCGTGACAGCGTCCCTGTCGTCCTTTCTCTCGGCACTGCCCTAGTAGTGTAAAGGTAAGAGAGGTGAGGGACTCCCTTAGGCAAGAAGTCACCTCGGTAGGGGGTGGAGGGTTTCCCTTTGTGAGAAATCGCCTCGAGGATGGTTGAGGGACTCCCTTAGGCAAGAAGTCACCTCGGTAGGGGGTGAGGGTTTCCCTTTGTGAGAAATCGCCTCGAGGATGGTTGAGGGACTCCCTTAGGCAAGAAGTCACCTCGGTAGGGGGTGAGGGTTTCCCTTTGCAAGAAATCGCCTCGAGGATGGTTGAGGGACTCCCTTAGGCAAGAAGTCACCTCGGTAGAGTGGAGGGCTCCCTTAGTCAAGAAGCCAGCTCCGGGGAGGCAGGGGGCTCCATTTGCAAGAAGCCAGCCCCTAAGGTAGGAAGGTGTAGAGTGTGTAGTGTGCCGAGAGTCGGGAGCCCAGAGAGCTGCCAGCGTACTCTGTAGAAACTGGGCCCAGCGCGCCCCTTTTATACCCGGAGTTAGGGGGTCTGGGAGGGAAAAAGTCCCGTTAAGTGGGTGGTAAGATGGCGGAGGCGGTGGAAGGGATGTCTGCTGCTGCAGGGTCGCCATCCTAACACCCACGCATTTCTTACAAACAAAACACGTGATCGGGAAAATGGCGCTTAACTTCCCTGCAGGTCTCAAAATTACAACAACGATGCCGTGAAAATAAAAATAACATTACATTTATACCTTTTCATAACAAGAATACACTTCAATTATTTACAGAGGGGTCATTCCATTTTAAATCAACAAAATTTGAAATATTTAGTAGCTGCATGATTTTAGATTTTCACAGAATTTTGTAGGTTGTTGGAACATACTATCTAGAGTACAAAAATACCTTTTTTAGATTTTTAGTTTAAAAAAATTTGTATATATACACATTAATAGATACAATTGCGCGCTAAAATTTGCGTTTTTAGT
>PNEQ01001161.1:3135-18750 GCA_003012365.1 Medauroidea extradentata
GCACGTTCTTCCGTGTTCTTGAAGAAAGCCCAGGGGTTCAGAGCTGAACCGCTCTCTGAGATCGCTCTGTGGAACAGACCTGCAATGTACAACAATAAGACAGACATTAACTCTCAAGTTAAGGCCATGATCTTTAATTTATTTCAAACATTTGCAAATAACTTTAATTTTTTTTAACCAAATGCTTTGAAAAATTTGAGACTGCGTACAGTCATACGATACACAATTTTGCAGAGCGTTTTTAAAAATAATGTACGTTTGCTAGCTAAAAACTATATTACTTAATTTAGGCTTATTTTGACAACAAAATATGTGATATTTCAGGGGCAAAAATATAAAAATTAGTTTGGTGTACTGCAACAGAAAAATTCTGATACAAACAATGACATGTAAGTGTTAAAACTGTAAGAATGAATTTTTTATATATGTATTAATTTGCGTTAAAAGTATTTTCGAAACCCCAGCAAAACTAAAGAGCGAGGCCTTAAGTGGTATAAATATCAATTACTAATAGCAGTTGGCTAGTGATACCATAATACTAATATTTTTATGTAAAAGTGTGTTTGTTGGATTTAGCCTACATTTTCTAGCAGCAACAAAGCAACAGATCGACATGATTTTTTTGCAAAGATAATTTATGGGCCGGAGAGTGAAATAGGCTAAATTTTATTTTAAAAATGGCATGTTGGCGGGGAAGGGGGAGTTGGTTTTGGTTTGAAGGGCAGAACTCGGTACCGTGAAGGTTTCTGCAAAAATAGTTGATCGGAAAAATGGGAAGGGAGGAAGGGGGTAAAATGGACATAGACAAAACGAGGTACCATAAAATTGATAAAAGATTGTAGGCTTTCGCAGTCGTTGTCAGGCATATAATATTTGCTTCCAGCCCGGAAGCCAAGACTACATAAAAAAAATTTAATAAAAAATTTAATTTTAACAATGTGATTTAATTAATGTATTTACACGATAGTTACGGTTGCCAATAATGAAGCTGTGTTAGATTAACTGATTTAAAAGAGAAGACAACCTAAAAGATTAACACTTCTTTGAATGACAGCGAAATGTGAGACTATAACTCTCCTCCCTCGTTGCTCCAATATCACAAATCAGGGACTGTCCAAACTGCTGTCATCTATACCTTGGAAAAAATTATATTTATCTTCGAATCGAACGTATAGTGTATTATTATATTTTCAATTAACGGCAAGCCTAAGCTAGATATATATAAACTACGTAAATATCCCATAACTTGAAACCATCAGTACTGGCATCAACGTATTGCTAATATTTGCTTGTGTCATTACAGGAATGTGTATTTACTTTTACTAACTGAAGAGTAATCCATATTGGCAAATCACCTACTAATTACTAAAATTGTTGGACTAAAGAGCATCTTTAGTGCGAAGCCTGGAATACAGAAGATCGCGTAACAGCTACGACGATTTATCGTCACTCAGTTCATAGCTGTTTCCCAAACGTTGATCTCCAGGTATTAGTTGCATTCAGCTTCTAACGTATCGTGCAATTAATTATATCACGTACTCTGAAGTTTACCTGCATAAATCACTAATGACTAAAACAAGTTATCAATAAATTCTTACATATTTAGGTCAATCAGCCTTGTAGCTGTCTCGGGATTTTTCAAATAACTTTTGCTAACCATAAATTGAAGTTAATCAACATAATATTCATTCTGAAACAACAAAGTTAATAAAATATAATTGCATTTTATGTAACGAACACAATGAATTTGCAAACAAGAATAATAATTTTGTGTTCGGCTTAAAGTGATTTAGACATTTCACTCTAAATAATCGGTAAGGAAACTATAAGGAAATAAAAATATTGGAAATGCAGTCTGCGAAAATGATACTGAATAGTACAGTCTATAACATCCTAAATATTTTTTAGTAATGTCCCAGCATGTGCTGCAATGCCCGATAAATTGTTTGCGTACCCCGTTTTCCCTTGTATCCCAATTCACCCCTTCCTCCCTAATAATTACTTTTTTTGGCAGAAAACTCGGGCGCACGTACGATTCACCAAAGTTTTTTTTTTTTTTTTCACTTATTTTTGGGTATCCCATTCTGACCCTCTATCGCATTTTGTCCCCTCCTTCCTTATAACTGTGAGCTGGCACTCTGCAAAGTTTTACTATTTGTATCACTCCCCTAGTGCTGTTAAACGTCAGTCTTATTCTGACATTGAAATTATTTCAAAACATCAGATACACATTTCTTCTGTCTACACAGTATTTACAGTTCCTAAAATGGCCAAAGGTAATACCATTTATTTCTAACGAACAGTTATAAGTAATAAGAAATTCCGATAAACTTTTAGTTAAAACTTCTAAGTGTGTCTACTATTCTAACTACCTTTAGATAGTGGCGACAAGATATTGTAGTGGACACTGGCACCTCCCGCACTTGCCCCGAAGATAGTAACGTTTTTCGGGTCTCCTCCGAACTTGTCAATGTTCTTCTGTATCCACCGCAAGGCAGCTGCTTGATCCTTCAACCCGGCGTTTCCAGGGGCGTCTGTCCCGTTGACACTCAGGAACCCTGCATGTACAAGAAGTGCAACAATTTGGGTCATGAAGCTCTGAGATATAGTAAGTCGGCTTCACATCTTGTCGACACCAAGGTCATTAGTCACACGAATGCATACACACATGCCCTCAAACCACACACACACACACACACACACACACACAACCACAGTCACACACATCCAAGATGCAAGGAAATTAACAGTCCAAACTTCGAGGGGTCATTTTTATGAACAAAACCGAATTATTTCACCGGTTAAACAGCAATTATAGCAATTGCGTGTGTTTATATATACGAAGTAAATGACAGGGTTACGTGATTCCTGCTGTACCCATGTACTTGCATTAAGGGCAAATTGAAAATCTTGACTTACTCTTTTATACGCAATTGGCACTTCATATTAAAATAACCCGCTATGACTCATTATTTATTTTTCTTTTAATTTTGGGGAAACAATATTCAAATTTAAAGGGACAAAAATGTTCTTATAACAGTGGTGGCTCGTGGGTTGTTGCCAGGTGGGGCTGCAGATAGTCGGAAGTGTACACTCTTGATGAACGCGTCGTAGACCAACGACCAGGAAATATTTGCCGGCTACTAGATGTGTTGTGACCACTCAGTAGTAAGGGGCACCTGCACATCAGCGTGTCAGTGGCTGTAGAGTCAACCAGCGCACAACCCTGTACAGCTCTTGGCAACTGCTGCCCTGCCTGGCAACAACCCACGAGCCGCCACTGCATTAAGTACAGAAATGCATTGTTCCTGCACTACACTACAGTTCACAGTACATAACTACAGTGCATATAATAGTGCACATGCTGCATCATGTAACTGTGGAACGTCACTGCATCTTTAAATGCCAGCTAAATACAAGATGAGTCGAATTTAATTGGGGACCTAAATTCGAAACCATGCTAACTCCAAAATTTATGCAATTAAAAGTAATATCTTTTTCGTGTGCACTTTTATCTATCTTAAACATGTTGCTAGTTAAAATACACCATTTTTACTCCCATTAGTATCACATTTCTGATAGAGATAAATGCACACAGCAAAAAAAAATTTTTTGCTAATTCTTAAATTTTGAAAATAGCGTGGTTTGCAATTCAGATCCCCAATTGGACGGCAGACATTCTCCACGGAAACATGATATTAGTACAGCCCGCGCGCTATGCACTGTATGTCATTTGATGTGTATTACAGGAACGGTTAGTTTACAGACTTCTGTTTATGTAACTTTTTTATTTCCTTTAGATGTGAGACTTGTTTCTCCAAATTTCGTCATCAAAATTTACGTCATCCCACATACATTCAATAATTTAACACTATTCCTGACAAATTTTACATATTTTTGTATAATATCTTATGTTATCTACGGTTTTGAAATCAGAACGAAATGTATGCCATGAACAACTTACATTTTAAAAATCGTTAATGTGATATTACTTGTAACTTTCATCCACAATTTCAAAGTATAATGTATACATTTCCTTCTATTTATGTATTTACACGTATGAGGAACCATGCTGGACTGTCTGACTAGCAGTGTTAATCTTGATTGAAGTGTGTTTTGCTGGAGTTCAAGTTCAAAATACTGTACACATTTTAAAGCCTATTAATAAGCTCAGATACAACCTAGTGTTGCTCTATAATATAATTTTGGACGATTGGCTATGACTCGTTTTGTTAAAAAGTATTTATCAGTGGTTGATTACTTTCTTAATTGCTTACACATTACTTTGTAGAAAGTTGCTTGTATGTTTTCGTTATGATATTTCCCAAATACAGTAGAGTGAAAGCAAATCTTAATTAGTTAACATTTTCAATGAAAATATTGCGTCCATCGTCATCGTGTCAGGATAATATTAGACTGTAATACTGACCGAACACGTTGAGGCGATAGTTGATAGAAGCTACAACCAACTGGTGGTCGAGTAGTTGTCCAGGATGCAAGTTTCCTGCTCCAGTAACAAATGCCCCTCCATGGATGTAAACCATTACTGGTAATAGAGAAGAGTCCTTACTGCTTGTTGGCACCTGGAAAGTAATACGCGCCCTTTGATTTATAGATATCGTATATAGTGTATTCTAGTAATATTTTTACATATCGTTTAAAGAACACAATCAATTTATAAATTCATTATTTTGTTTCTAAATGAAATTTTAGAAGCAATCTATCGGTTATTCCTCACTTTGAATCATTGTTTTAGAACTCCGAAAATATTACCTGAATTCGTAAAGTGCAAAGCGAGAGGCATGCGTTGGTCTTTACTCCATACTATTTTTTTAAAATGTTGTGGTCACCGCTTAAAGTCCCGTAGGAAAAATACTATAACGAAAACCTTGCATGCCAGTTTGGCGCGCTGCGAATAGAGGCGATTTGCCACTCATCATGTGTGGGACACTGGCTCTTATCGCTACGCTGTTCCCACGCGTCAAAGGTGGAAATTTGACACCGGCGAAGACTCCTCTTACTGGGGCGCTTGATGGAAAATGTTTATTTGTTTTAAACATTTTTATATTTGTTTTGCAGACATACGTTGTGACTATATTATACTGTAATGAAACAAGGTTGGCTTTCATAGTTTTTTATAATGACATGTTCTAAGTCCAAAATTGCATAAAATGGTTTTATGCTTCAAAGGAAAACCAACTGACCTACCGTACTGAAAAATTCGCAAAGAATAATTAAGATGTAGGCTATAAGGCCGCCTATATAAAAACAAATATATATAATTTTGTGTTTGTAAATATTTTTGAATTTTCTAAGTTTTAATTAAAAATTTCAATTATTTTAATACAAAAATGTTTTAGTTATTTTTGTTACATAGGAGACTTGGTAGTCAACAACATCATTATTCAGTTTGAACGGTTTATGCAATCCTCTTATAAAAAAAACTACGAAAGCTAAAAAAATTTTCATTACAGCAAAAAATAGCCACAATGCATGTTTACAAAACAAACAATATCTCGTACAAACATAAACATGTTTTAAACAATAACAATGTTCTGTCCAGCACCCGCTTAAATGTTCTGATTTGACTACCAGCGGTGTATCGGCCGCAACATTCACATCCTGCCGAGATGATTCCTGTTCGAAGTCCGGTCGTGACCACTGCCAGGATCTTGCATATGGGACATGTGCCGGACGATGCCGCCGGTTGGAGCAAGGGCTTTCATAGTTAGAGGCAGTTCCATTCCGGGGTAGCTACATAATCACTTCAGTCATCATTGTAAGTTGTAAGTACTGAGTAACACGCTGTATACATTAAAGGCCGCCTACATAACCCATTGACTAGTTATATTACTATCATATCAGTAGGGACACCTGTTTTTCGCGAAAAATAATTTTGTCCCACTTTGTTTCAGTGTATTACGTGCACATTTGCAATTATGCTTCATGGTTATTGGCAGCGTGTCTATGTGAAGAACCGTATCTCATTTGACTAAGCCAATTACAGTAACGTTCCTGCAACACCACACGTCTGTGATTGGTCGGTAGAATCCCATTGCTCCCAAGACTCGTGACGACGAAGCAGAACTGCAGATGTTCACGTAAGCCACCGAAACAAAGTGGGGCAAAATTCTCTTCGCGAAAAAAAGGGGTCCCTACCTATAGGTGGGCTTGTAGGAGTGAACGAGAATGGCCCGTAAACCGTTAAAAAGCATTGTGCAATAACGGGAAAAAGATACGCACAGTTTTGAAGAAGTCTGCCCGAAGTGAGAGAACAAGAATGCCAATACTGCATAATGATTGCAACAATTTTCAAAGTTTATTACAATTCGCTTTAATACACACTTCGCTCCGTTTTGATAGTTAATCACGAAACCGTACATAAATGCGTTAAGATAGAATGGTTCCCAGCGCTACTCGTCGTTACTTCAACACAACCTCACAGACCACAATGTACGTGGCAGTTTACAACACTTATTCCTAGCATCTGTAGCCCTAAGTGTATTTATTTATTGTATCATTGACCTCAACTCTGCATCTCCTACAACGCGACCTAGAACTTAAAATGTCATTCAACGACATCCTGTAAAACTTCATTAAAACACTGTCATATCGGTCAAGACGCTGAAATGCTAAAAGTTAGTTGCATTTTGGTAACGATCTCTTGAGAGTGTAATAATACAGAATATATTCGTGCTATTTCTGGTTGTCACTGAAATTAAGAAAATTACTTATACAATTTTATTTTAATTAACTGCCGGAAAGACATGCCAACTGAATGACTGCATATCTTGAATAATACAGCAGTGAAACTTGTATTAATGGGTGTATCTTCAGTCGAATCCAACTTGGATTCCTTGGTGTATGACACAAATAATACCGCAATATTGACAGCTCAGTTGTTTCAAAGATTGTAAAACTAACTCAAAACGCGCATTAATTGTTACGATTGCTTTACCTTCGGAGTGAAGACGTTCACGAACAGGCAGTCCTCTGAACCACCGGTTTTCTGGTAGCACTGTGATCCGAATCGAGTCGCTTCTCTGACCCCGGACCACGGCTCTGGGTCTTGTGGAGCCTGCAACAACGTACGACATTCATATTTATTGTTGTTCATTATGGTGCCGTTCTAAATACGTGATGCGAAAAAAAAAATATTTCTTATAGATCTAAATGAAACAGTCAACTTGAAGACAGATCGAATTATGAATATGTAACCTAAATAATAGGGCAAAAATTACATTTCTTAATATTAGTACCAAACACAGTTAAAGAGTTATTAATGAGTGATTCTATGTTTTCATAACAAGAGTTTCACAGCTTTTTTTTAGTTTTTAAAGCAATTACTCATTAAATATATTATTTACAGGAATCTGTTGCATACTCTGGAAAATTGAGTTTTGAAATAAAACGTGTCTGTGTAATTAGACGTAGGAACGAGTTGTTCAATCTAGTACAAATTTTGAATTTAAAGTAATTTTTGGGTATTTCTGATTTTTGTCTGTCAGTAAATGTTCCATTAAAACCTGTCGAAACTAAAACTACAGTGTTTCCCAAGTTTTATGTAAGAGTATTCATGAAATCTCTGTAAAAGGAAAGTTTGATGTTTATGTCAAAAGAAAAAACTTTTTTTTCTTGGATCCAACATCGCATACAGTATATGCATGTTAAAATGTGTAAAACAAATGTACTTTTATGCTAGACCTTAAGGGTGTTCAAGTGCGATAAAGTCATAATTTTATATTTATATGAAATAGCGTTAGTTCTATAGAAGATACTTGTAAGTGCAGTTTCCTCTTACGAAACAATTTTAGCTTGCATAGTTTTCTCATAACGGTGCGTCAAAGTCAAAATTTGTATGTTCTGCTGCCATGCAAATAGTGAAAACCAGTTGACTTTAGTTCGTGAAATAATTCACAGTGAAATAACATACTTTGGACAACGTAATAAAACAATTGAAAAAATTCCGCGAACTGGTTTTGTATTTTATAAAATTGCCGAATTTGCAACCTTTTTCTGTACATTTGCAATTTCTTTGAAATTTAAAATGTTACTTTGTGGTTTTTTTTTAATGTTTTATTGCATAGCTCGTGGGATGTAAGTTCACAGTGAATTGTTTTGTTTGATTTGGTCAGTTGGTTTTCACTATTTGCATGGCAGCGTAACAAGCAAATGTTGACTTTGACACCCCGTTATGAGAAAACTATGAGAGCTTAAGTTGTTTCATAAGAGTAAAATATACTCGCAAGTATCGTCTACAAAACTAACAGTATTTCACAAAAATATGAAATTATGATTTTATCGCACTTGAACACCCTTAAGTTAAAAAGATAAAAATGTCCCGCTTAAAACTTTGTTGTATACTATCGGCAGCACAAACCTTAATGTGAACAAATGACAAGTGTTGGATCCGAATGTTACTGTAAGAGCATGACGTCATCACCGACCACTAGCGTAGCTTGCGTTTGGACTTCAGAGGTTTTTTTCCCTTGGTGACTGTGAATGCAATTTTCGATTACTATAGAGTCAGTGTAAAACTTGGATTTTTTTTTACGTTCACTCCTCACGTCGAATGATTATCATTTATTACTTACTTTTTAAATAGAAATCTTTAAAAAAAATTAACAGAGACTATCTCTTTAAAGTATATTTAAAAATTATTACCTATATTTAGAGGCACGATTATTTCGCGTATTTATCTGGTAGCAGCTTAGACTTCCTAGTCCTATACACGCACCGGCCACAGTCGAGTATTCATTGGCTTCTTAGCGTACAAGAGGGCACCACGTGAGTTCACGACGATTTATTTCCTTATTCCGTACTGGTTTGCAGTCGTCAAATGTGTATAAAAACTACTGTTTTCCTATCACAGTAATATCAGTGAAGTATACCTTCTTGACGTTCAACCTGACCTAGAATCAATACGCGAAATAATCGTGCCTCTACCTATATTTAATTTGGTCATAGTTTAAACCCGTTATATGTTATCAAAACAACTCTTGTGAAATGTCAAGAGAACTAAGGAGTAATGAGTAGGGCCACGCAATTTTCGCGAAAAGATTCTTGTCCCAGTTTGTTGCAGTGCCTTATGAGCACATCTGCAGTTATAGTTTATAGTCTGTGATTGGGTGTTTAAACTCCCAAGTGTCTTGAGGTTCTATCCACTAATCATATACATGTGGTGTCGCAGTAACCGTATTCTGATTGGCACAGTCCAATGAGAGAAGTCATTTCACAAATACAAGCTGCCAATAACCATGAAGCAAAACTGTATATGTGTACGCAAGGCATTGAAACAAACTGGGGCAAAATTCTTTTCGCGAAAAGTACATGGTCCAAGTAATGAGATATCAGATGTGAGCTAATGTGGCAAGCTTAAGGGCGCCGTCTACCCGCGCGTGAGAGGCTCAAAAGCGACGGAGCAGTAAGGTCGACCTTGAAGCGCGCATCAATTGCCGCGTCGCCTCAACGAGCCAAGCGCTGAACTAGCGTGCAAGCTTCCCGCCGAACGATTTTTATTGGTGGAAAGTCTACAACTAAGTTCAGTGTAGGTCGTAATCTGAGTTTCACATACATCCTGTTAGTACATTTATAAGTACGGCAGTCTGAAAGGGCCGTTTTTATCCATGTTGGAGGGCTTAGAAACAGTGTTTTTAATGAGCGTGTCGTCTTAACAATGAGGTTCCGACCTTGTCTGAAGTTTGTTTTCTTTTCGTAGGTTGGCACAATGGGTACGCGTGGAATATTTTCGTAGAAAAAAACCTGTTCACGAACCCACTGCAACGCATTTGATGCGTGGGGTGGGCGGCAGCCTTAAAAGAATGACTACTTGCTCAAATGTTGTCTTTCTCAAACTTTACAGATCAAATGACAAAAACGACAATTTCGTTGACCACTCATAAACATGTAAGTTTGGTGCTGTGGTAATGTTGTACGTCTTCATATAACTGCAGTCCGTGCTACAATATAACGATGCTTAGTCAACTCTATTCTTAACGCTTTGTCAACCTATAGAATTTGAATAACAACAGCAAACATTCACAGGTCCCTGTTTGGGGCAGAATATGACCTACCACCGCGGAATCGCAAGTGGATCACGTTATGGCAATGCCTTAATAACATTATCTACTTAACTAAAGGGAGTTAATTTCTCAAATGTTGAACCATGATACTTTATCCTAGACTACAAACGTTCTCCCTGTGATTAAATAAAAACTTGAGAACTTTGAAGGTGGTGATGAACTGAGTTTGTGTTGCAACATAAATTATACAATTGGTTTGTTTGAGACAATACTTGAGGAGCTTTATTATTATTATTTTTTCAAAACTGTTTATCTCCAAGAAATTAATATTCTGTTTATGATAAATTCTGTACAAATCACATCTACTAAATCAGATGGTGAAATGGTTTATGATTTAAAGTTTATTCTTTAGATCAAAAACCATTTCACCATCTGATTTAGTTTATATGATTTGTACAGAATTTACATAAACAGGGCTTTTAATTTTTTGGAGATATCCCAAGTTCTGAAAAAAAGCTCCTAATTTGAGGAAACTCACAGAAATTGTTTTTAATTATTATTATTATATGTATATAATTATATATGTATATAAATATATTCATCAAGACAAGAAAAAAACATTTTCAAGGCATTTTCGACCACTTTTGGAGTGTGATTTATAGGAAAAAGCACCAGATTTTAAAGTACATCACAGATGCATATGTGATAAGATAACTAAGTGGCATTTTCTAATAAAGCACCAAATGTCAATTCTGCAGAAAAAATTGCAACTAAACATATTATTTCACGTTACTCGACGGAGTCTCACCGCAAAGCGAAGGTTTCCCACGGGAGGCTTGGCGTAAGGGATGCCCAGGTACTTGTAGAACTTGGTGCCATCGGCCGTAGTTTCAGATGCTCCTTGGAGAGTGCCTTGAGAGATCTTCACCGTCGGAGCTGCGTCGTACCACTGTGCAACAAGAAGTTCGCTGGCGTAGGACTCAGAAATTATAATGGAATGCATTCATAAGTACATAATTGATAAAATAATTGTCATAAGCTTGTAGATTAAAGAATTAATACCATAACACTATGGTACAAAGAACATCTGAGAAAAAAAAACCCTTTTTGATTTATGTTGTTCTTATAATGAATTTGTTACCACTGTATCCCTTATACGCCATTATTCCAGCCTAGGTTTGTAATCGATTCATAATTGGTTTGAATTTCTAGTCACATGACAAAAACATCGTAGCGAAATGACAACCGGAGATGTAAGTTTGTAGAATATGCGATTTTTTGTGGGTCGG
The DNA here is from genome assembly GCA_003012365.1 of Medauroidea extradentata. Classification (NCBI taxonomy): domain Eukaryota; kingdom Metazoa; phylum Arthropoda; class Insecta; order Phasmatodea; family Phasmatidae; genus Medauroidea; species Medauroidea extradentata. The sequence continues at coordinate 14,447 of PNEQ01001161.1, forward strand.
TCAGTTAAAATAAACTTTTGAATTGCGTTGGTTTGTTAGTGATAATTTTTTTAGTTCATCTAATGCCGAGTGTCTTTTACTAAACTGAGAGTTTTAGCATCTCGAAATTCGAAAGCAAATGTATTGTAGCGACGTGATTTTAAGGTATTTATTCTTTCCATATTGTTAAAACAGTGAATAAATAAATATTAATTATACATATTGTATATATATAAATGTATATAGCCGCACGTTCTTATGCATATACCATCATGCAGTCGTTGTAGACAGATGTTAGCAACGTTCGTGGGATATGCAAATGAGAATTGAGAGAAACAAAATTGTTCCTGACGATGACGTCACAATAAAACTTTGAAAGTTAAGGCTTTCGGGCACGGTAAGGGCAATCCAGCCAACTAGGTTAACATTTGTAGATTTTCTTGTATGTTCGTTAGACACTTCTTCCACTGCGAGTCCAAGAGCAAGCAGTGTGTTACCCGATACGTGCGTAGATTGTTGTGCCGATAACCGATTCCTCTCGCGAACTGCTACTACGTTGAGGTGTAGTGGAGATAGTCTGGCCATCAAACGAAGAATTCCATTAACGTGTCTAGCCATGTCCTAAACGAAGCTTTTAAATATCTAGTGTTTGGGAATTTAGAGTGGATAGATTCGAACGTTATGAAACAGTGCTGCGTGCGGCAAAGTTGGAAGCTATATACTTAGCTTTGTTCAGGCGGGTTGCACCTTTTACAACTTCTACATCCAGAGGTGTACTTGGGAGAAGTGGGTTTAGATTGTCAGAGACAAAGGAGCAGAAAGTCCGCCTGGACGCCTAGGTGTAGTTGAGTGCGAATTGTTTTGTTTATTTTCTGTGTTAGTGACACGGCAGTAAACGTAAATATTGCGAGATATTTTAATGCAGGAAAAGGTAGATGCAGGTGACGAATCCGATGATGAACGTCCTGTTACAGCACCTATTGTAGCAAATATGTACAGTATTTTGCATGAATTACGAATTTAAATAAAATAAAGTTTTCGTCTTATAACCTTTACGCAGCTCATTTCATACGTCACCTAACAGGTAGTTCTACGAGAAACGGAATCTCCATTTTAAAATTAATTGTATTAGTTTTACGAGTTGATATAATTATATTCATAACAAGTAGTAACATAACCCACAAAACGTTACCAAAAATAGCAATACAAATAGCAATTTTATTTTTTACAAGTGCCAGATGAAACTGAATACAGTTTTTATTATATAACGGATGTCTGATTCAAAACTGGAAAGCCAACTTCTCGAAACAACACAGCTACTTGTAACACGTTTCGAAAATAGCGCCGAATTCTGCTTTACAACTTCTACACCCAAACTACTCCACCTCGCAGAGGCGGTGTAGGAGGTGTAGCTATCGGCCTGAACGCTTTGGTTGTAATAACCAAAACGTCACTTCCGGCAAGAAAAACTTGATGTTGCAGTTTGGGCGTAGAAGTCGTAAAAGTTGTAGGTAGGTGTAGACCGCCTAAACAAAACACTTGTTGATATTTCGATGTAGTTTTTTTTATTATTTTTCACTATTGAATACATTTTCTATTCGTTATTCTATATAAACTAATTAGCTGTTTCTTTCACATCCTAAATTACGAATTCTACGATAGTACTTATTTTGTTTTAGGGTTGATTTATTTAGAAGATACGAGATTTATTTCTAAATTATAAAATTATTTGCTACATACGAAATAACACAATGGGCTTTTTATTTACGTTATTACTGTTTTAATGGATACGCAGGTATATGTTTTTCAACTAAACAACACGTAAGTAAACAGCAGCCGACGAATTTATGGAAGTATTTGGGAATTTTATACTACTTCATCTCAGTAAATTTTACACCCTAAATCCCCAAATATTTACTGCACTAACCTGGTCGCGTGGTTGATTCAGTAACCTAAATAGTAGTTTCGGACACGGCCTTTGAGTTGAACTAAGGATAATCCTACTGCAGGTTACATAGATCCATGTTATACGTTCGTCACAGGGAAAGTTTCTGCCGATTGAGCGCTGGTATCGCTAGTGCACCAAACTGACCAATCACAGAGCTTTCCTGAATTTTAAGTTACATTAAGTTGATAATTTAAGACGCGAAATCGGTTGCTTTTCTCTTTAAAATTAAGTTAAAATACTTTCATCAATTCCAAGTTTATTTAAATTTCAATTTACTATGGTTTCGTATTTATCTGGTACATTAGCGATTGAAGCGAAACTAGTTGCAGAAACTTTCCCTGGGCCAAGCTCTCCCATAAGAAAACGTATTTTCTCTCTATCCTGTAGTAGAATTAACCTTAGTTGAACGGAACACTTCGTTTTCATGTACAATGTCGCAGAAAATAAGTTGGCGATATTCAAAATAAAATACAAGTCTACGTGTATTTTTACGCACTGATGCTAGTTTCATAAATTATTATTCTTAAATGATTTTGTTAGTGACATGTCAGTAGTTACGTTATATCTTTAATGAAAGTTGCTTAAGTCAGATCATTATTTTAAAGAAATCAGATTAAGAGTAAGTACATAAAGACCGATTTAACATTTGCGGACGATTAGCAAGTTCGATTAATTCTTTTGCGTTGGAAATGAACAGGATAAGAAAATATTGTGATTATATTTACAATTTCCAAAAAGTGCAAGTTTTTTTAATGAAACATTAGATTAACTTCATTGTGTTTATTTTAATGTCTTTGTATATTTGTTTGGTAAAAATCAAACGGTTGTAATTAGTAAAGAGATGTACCATGACATATGTAAGCAAAATAATTCTAACGTTGTGTTTTTTTTATTTTCAATAATTTTTGTAGGAGTTGTTAAACTGTTCAAACCTATTATCTGAACTACGTACAACATTCTTTACATCTAAGGTGCTCTGATTTGTATAACTCCGAAATGTATTGTCACTGTATGGGATATAAACATTTTATGATGTATATCATTCAACAATTTGCGAACGAATGGTTTCAAGAATGGTCTGAATATGTCATTGGTAAAAATCAGTTATAATTTTGAAGTAAAAGTTCCCTCCCTCTATTTTACTCTAAACCGATCAGAATGCATATTGCCACTGGTTTAGCACACACAAATATTTTTCTCATTTGCAATAGAGTTAACAAACGTTATACAAATTTATTTGCAGTGATTTCCTCATTGGCCATGAATTAAGATGAAAGATACAATTTTATATGCTACCGAAATGATGCACCTATATTAATAATTTCTACTTAAAATTAATGGGTTCAACTCATATAGCTCTTTATTACTTAACCTTTATTTTGTGTTACAGGAAAATTTTGATGATTTTTAGTAGAGTTATGATTAATTTATAAAAAATTCGGTAATTATGCACTGGTCACTTGGAAATAAGAACTTTAGAGACCTAGAATAGACGGGAAAAATAATCTCGATACATTCCTTAGTAACACAGTAAAGGCGCGATGTCATCAGAAGACGGGAAACATTTGTTTTTTGGTTGGAAGTTACAGTTCTTCGTTAATTTGGCGAAGTGTGAAATGTCAACAAGCCAGTATGAATAGTAGCGTAGAGGCTGTCGCTAGGTTTCATTAGAGTCAATTCAACAACAGCGCATGCACGTACACACTGCTCTACAAACCTATGTGTGTCCGCGGAAAATATGGGAACTACAGTTGTCTCCCGCTCTGTCACACAAACTTGTCACTGGTACTTCGGAAATGGTAACATTATGCGTCTTATGTAATTATAAGTACATATTAATGAAAGTAATTTATATTTAGTTTCGTTCAAATGCTTTGCATTTTTGCTTTTATCAAACAATTTCCCTCGTTGTCAGTGACCTGCGCACTAGGCCGGAACTTGTGTATCCTATGTTAAATAGGTAATTAAATTCAATTGCAAAATTTAAATTATGTAATTGGCTATTGTTTTCTGGTACAGACCTGCTTAGAAAACTGCTATTTACCCCCAAATTTCCTTGAGATTCATGGGCAGGATTGTACGTCCTCATAATTGAAACTAAACATTATAAAAATAAAACAAACGAAAGACAACTACGCTATTGCACCTACATACAAATTCGCTGATACTGAGGCTGTGCTCTGGATGATTGGGTTGTGTCCTAAAGTGCTTACCTTAATGTACTCCAGACTGTTATGAAAAATTTGATATTTTTAATTGCGAAAGTAACAACTTCATACAAGGACGGCAGTGTATTTTCGGTTTCTGGAATTGGGATCTGCCTGAATAAGTGGCTCTTATGCTATATATTATTCTAATGATTTTATTCTAAAATGCT
>PNEQ01001162.1:0-10924 GCA_003012365.1 Medauroidea extradentata
ATTTGAGAAGGTGCTCACCAGTGATTGCTGCAAAATTATTATTTGGTAGGCTATACATAAAAAAATAACCATTTAACCTACTTGAACACACTTAATGAGGGTCACATTAAATTTCAAACCAGTCATTTTTAATCATTTTTTGGATGATAATTGTCATTTTTCTCATTTTTTTGGGCCATCACTTTGGGTGGCAGCCCTGCAGAGCTAGGGCCAAAGTTTGTTGCCAACAGGCAATGGGTAGGTTGAGATAATATTGGACAAGACCAGCTGCACCTCACAAAAAAGGTAAATGTAGCTCTAAGAAACGGAAGGGACGTGGCAGGATACCTAGAAAGAGGAAGGCTACCAGACTGAATGCGAGATTAGCAACCTGAATATATGGGATAAGGGGATGAAATCAGGGCTTTAGGAGCAGGGAACTCTTGTTTGCGAAGAACAGTTTTAGCTACTTACATTTAAGAATAGCCTGATGCTCAGTATTGATTGTTTATGACACCCCTATACAGCTGTTACAATATGTACCGTAAGCTCTCTTTTTTGACGAATGCTCGAATATTGCGCCCCAAAATTTGGCGCCCCAGGCCCAGTGGGCCCATTTATAAATCTGGGCCTGTCACACACACGTCGCTCGTGTGTGTGTTGGGAGGATCGAGATACGCTGCAGCTACGCCCTACCTGCTTGCAAGGGTGTACAAATCACATGTTTCTTATGGATTCCTGCCAAAGCATTAATTCAAGCTGTTTTGCAACTGTTTTCGCACAGTTTTGTCCGTTATTCACCACTTATAATGAGCCCACGTCCGTTAATGGGAGATCATTACTCTATAAGAGTCCATGTTATTCTTCCGTTGATTGGAAAAATGTCTGTTAACGAGAATTAACTGTCCATTATTCGGAAGTGTCCGTTAAGATAAGTTTCACTGTACATAGAATGTAAGTAGTGGTGGTGGCTGTGAAGATGTGGCTAAATGTGGAGGTCGGTGACTGAGAAATACCAGGACAGGGTACAGTGTGTTTATAGGCATAGCAGGAAAGGAGAGATGACAGTACTCGCCAAACACAGGTTCGATGCTGAATCCAAGTGGGTGGGAACTAATGAGCAGGTGCTGCAACTTAAAATCACTGGGAAAACGAGGATAAAAAAAGTAATTTGTGGTGTAAGACCACCAAGAGATTCAGGTTCGAAGCTGGAGAAAGTTATAGAAAAATTTATTTGATGAGAGATTATGTTGGGTGGTGGTAGTTGGGGATTTAAATCTAACTGGAGATTAATGGAAATATGAAAGTGAAGGAGGAGGTTCATTGGAACAAAGGAGAGCTACGAAATTTATTAGTTTGGGTTTAAAGCAGGTGGTGACAGAAGCAACACGAACACAGGTAAGAAGAGAAGCTGCTGGAGGAAGCCCTGTCACAGGGTGGTAGCCTGACGGATGAAAGAAACATGATTTTTATTATTACCATTACAAAATTTCTTATAATTTGTATGTGTGTGTCTACAAACAGAACTGAATACATTACTTTAATTAGTAATATTGTTAGGGAAATCAACTTCTCAAGTTCTTAAAAATTGTGATTCAATCAAATTTCAAACATGTTCGAAACTAAAATATTAGACGAAGTTTAAGACAATCCATGAATAAAGAGAAAATACCAGTGGCTATGGCTTTAGTATGGCATCACACGGGATTTAATAAGTAGAATTTAATAAATCTGAAAGAAAAACTGACCAAAATTTCATCGTATGAAAAGGCCTTTATACTAACGTGATATATTGGTTTCATTTGTTTATTTATTTCATTTTCGTTTTGTTGATTCCTATTATTGGAATATAGAACATGTCAAGGCAAGAAACACAAATGTTTTCACTTTACAAAGTAGAAAAAGTAAATACAATATTGCACTACAGTTATATACATATCACAACCTCCTCAGACAACAATGCAAGCTTGTTTTAAGCTTGTTGCAAGTTTGCAATGACAAGCGTGCAAGCTTGCAGTAAGCTTGTAATGACAAGTGTACGAGCTTCCTAGTTACCACAGAACAAGCTGCGGCAAGCCTGACGTGACAAGCTTACAGGCATTTATATGATACATGAGTAGCAAAATTTTCCTGAATCCTAAAAACTAGCAGGGGTCACTGCGCGAAATAAATAAGCGTAACGTTAACACAATTTAAAAGAACATAACACAACTTCGCCACATGGCATGTCAATTTGCAAACATTTTTTTTGACCCACTGCTATTACAGCCCTCCGGCCCGGCCAAGAGTGCAGCTATTATATGATGTTACAGGATGAATGTGACATATTTGAATAAACTTCTGAAAACAGTTTCGTATAGAGACAAATTTTCTAGATCATTTGGACGAACACAAATTAACACCCAGCCCCAGCCAGACCTGGAAATCGAACCCAGAAAACCCCTCCGGCCCTCCACCAAAGTCGGCCGGGCAGCTTTTTTTTTTTTATTTTTTCCAACGTGCCAAACACCCCCCTTTTTACAACTTTAATATTAGACGTAGTTACAGTTTCGTTGTCTCGTACAATTTAAATGACTCAAACGGACAAACACAAATTTCACACTCAGCCAGAACTGGGAAAATCGAACCCAGAACCCATAGTTTCATAATAATCAACATTCTTGCAGATGGACTATCACCCAGTTCAATTATATTTGTTCTATGACTCGGTTGCTCAGCCAACTGTGCTACGGGGGGTCGGCGTAGTTCTTAAATATTGTGATTCGATCAAATTACAAACATGTTCGAAACAAAATAATAGAAGAAATTTAAACTAGTGTGGCGGATGGGGTGCTTTTCAAAACAATCACAATTCGGCGGAAATGGCGGAACGGAGGTGGATGTAAACGTCGTACCAACGAGCAAATTCCTACTAGACTTGCTCTTCGGCATGCCACAAGCTTGCTGCAAGCATGCAAAGGTATTACGAAAGACCTATACTGGTGCCCGGAAGAAACAAGCTTGCAAAGCTTATTCTAGGCTTGCACGCTGTCTCGGTCATTAATCTTCGAAATTCCTGTAAAACGATTGTTTGTCAGTGGTTTTTATTATGTTTTGGGTTACTAATGATCACGTGTACAGGCCTCACTTCATCTACATAGCTACGACCTATTACGTAGCAATCGATACTTAACATTTTTCTATGGTTTAATACTCACCTCACGTTTGCTTGCTGCCGGGCGCAGAGCGTGATCGCTTGTGTTTTTAATTTCTGAAAACAAAGATGGCTGATGATCGAGAAAAGGATGTGAACACGCAAGAATTTAAACTGGATCCTGACTGCGAGTTAAGGTTTGAGGTAGAAACAAAAAATGAGAAAGTTACGTTAGAGGTGAGTGTAGTTTACTTAAATCACAAAATGTAAATATTTAACCCTGACTTGATATTGTATTCCTGTAAGTTATGGTGGTGTTTCTCCAGAAGATTTTATGATGTACGTATTTATTTATTTTACATTTCTTACAATAGATGATTACAACAATTCGTTCTCTTGATTCCCTGGTGCAGAGCTGGATTGGGAGTCTGTTATTATTTGCAATGCGAACACTTTCGAAACTAGTTAACTTAAGTGCCCTGAAAATGAATTATTTTGGCTATGTTGAAGCTCATTTGAGGTATGGAATAGCTTGTTGGGGAAACACTGTAGATGCCAAGAAGATCTTAATTCTACAAAAGAAAATTATTAGAATAATAATACATGCTGATCTGAGAGCTTCTTGCAAGCATCTGTTTAAAAAACGAGATATTCTAACCTTACCCTGTTTATATTTATACGAAACAGTTATATATGCGCACACAAAGTGTGCCTACACAGTTATATTTACGACGTTCTCTTTTGTTGGTTTGTGCTTTCCTTTTCTAGTTAAGTTTGTTGTTAATGCTTTATCTGGCTATTGTTTTCTACACTATTGATGATTATTTTTGTGATTTTAGGTGAATAAAAACAAGGTCTTATCACTGTCTATAAGCCGATGGTGCACTGAGTTGCTGACTACTGCGGGCGTGGCTAATAATTGTACAGACTCGTCAATCTAGCGCGGCCGATACATTAAGTTGAAATTGAGTTAGTAGCACCCCGCCATCTGCCGTCGACGTGGATTAAGTGGTCGTGTCGGTGGTCTGCTGCCCCGACCTAGTGACCCTACTTGAAATCCCGCTTATCCACCGCATTTAACGTCTCGCCGCCGAACAACTTCACTCGCCCCGTCGTTGTTACTCAGTTGATCGGGTCGTCTTGTCAGCGGTCTGCCACCATGATCTTTGACGCCTGAACCCCCGAAGACTCCCCTGACGCGAGCGCTCTTGCGAAACTCCTTCGCCCGCGGTCCGTTAAGCTCTCCTTTCTCTGTGCTATGATTGAAATAACCATAACCACAACCGTAGCCTACCCATTACCATTGCCAAAGCCATTTTAAAAAAGTCTTGATACAATTGACATATAGAAGCCAGTCACGCCTTAGTGAGGAGGGCAATGAAGACTAAAAAAATATAGTTTGTAAAGAAACCTTAAGGACCTTGACTGTAATTAGCAGATCTCAGTTGTATATATAACAGTAAAACTACATCTTCTACCCATCATCATTGTCGCATTGCATTTTTTTTTTATTATTATGAAAGCTTTATATTAGTTTACATAATCTTGTATTATATGCTTGAATAATCATGTACTGAATTCTTGTATATTTAATATACCAATGCTTGTGATTTTTTTTCTCTTTTTTTAGTGTTTTTGTTTTTTATACTAGCCTATAATGTGTAATGTGAAATGTTTATTTATACCCTAATTACTAAAAGGTAATAAAGGGTAATTTATGTATATACGTAAAATATGTATATGTAAACTGTACCTGTATATCTAATATTGACAAGCCCTATATTCCATGAACAACAAGTTCAATACGGAATCTCCAGGGTGATGTAAAAAATAAATAATAATAAATAAACGTATACCTACACACATTTAGGTAGACAAACTGAAAATCTAATAAGAGTAACATTATCCAAGTTAATGTACTAAACCCCAACTGACCTGTTTTGAAAACTGTCTTCCAATACATATGTACCTAAATAAGTGTTTATTGTGAATTTGTCAACATTTATAAATTTGTTTTAGATGATATGGAAGCAGAATTTTTACAATTTTTGTGTCTGGTTTCAGTGTCCAACAAATTTTAAAATATTTGTTTCATTTAATTTTGTTAGCGTGTTAGGTAAATGACTTGCCCGTGTAATATTATTTTCACAAACATTTTCCTCTAAATGGTCTCTTACTTTTGTGATTATTCTGAAAATACATTATATTTAAGGTCAAACAAATTCAAAAGAAAGAGAATTGTGATTGGATAAATGTAGATTCTTGCATAAGAAAAAGTATTTTCCATACTTAGAAATAGAGAAATGAATAAGCTTAAAATTTATGTTTGACAATTTTGCAGTGCTACAATTAATTTAATTAAAATTTGAGGTTCATTGGGGAGGTACGAAGTGAAGGCAGTCCTTTCTGAATGTTTGGCTAGTCCACTGGTGGCACCTTCAGAATAGCTTGGACTGTGTGTTGTTATTACTTGCATTTTGTTTTTGCCTTTTACACCTACCACCTAGGTGGCAGGAAGGCATAAAAGAGTGAGAATACGACTTTGGTGCTTAAGGAGTTTCCCTTTGATTCCACCTGAGCAGCAATGGCATTTCACCAGAGCTCAACACATTGCTTCCATCAGTTGTTGCACACTCCAGTTATGTAAAGGTTCTCTTTTGCAGAAACATTGTGCAGAATTCCACCACATTCTGACCTGGTGAAACTTTACTCACAAGCTTCATGTAATGCATTGTACTATTGTGGATTTACACCATTGCAAAATTATGTTGTCCCAGAAATCTTAGAATGAGACAAAAAAAAAAAAAAACAAATGAAAAAAAAAGTCTGTAACACATCCATAAACCGAAACAACAGCAGATGAAAAATCCTATAAGGAGTTAGTCAACAACAAACAAAGGAAAATAAAATAAACATCCAAAAATTAAAGTCAAAATACAAAACAATCTGTCAAACACAGGACACCACAATCAAGACAGCACAGGCAATACTGGGATGAAGATATTAAAGAACACAAAACAGGATAACAACGTCACAGACTACACGACACAGTGGTGAAGTCACGTTGTTGTTATCCTGTCTTGTGTCCTTTATTATCTGCGTCCCAGTATTGCCTGTGCTGTTTTAATTGTGCTGTCCTGTGTTCAACATTTTATTTTGTTTTGTATTTTGACCTTAATTTTTGGATGTTTATTTTATTTTCTTTGTTTGTTGTTGACTAGCTCCTTATGGGATCTTTCAAATTTTAATTTTTTTAGTTTTTCTTAGTCTCATTCTAAAATTTCTGGGACGACATAATTTTGAATGGCATATGTCCACAATAGTACATTACATTATTCTGTCGCATCGCAAGAAACATTCAAAGACATTAAGTTTCATGTAAGTCTGCCATTTGTATTCCAACTTAAGCAGGGCATAACTCCTGCATGCTTCAAGCATAAGGAACACTACCCTGTTTAGTCAACTCTACCCAAGCACTTAGTTACTGTAACTGAACCTGTTCTAAGACATTGTAAGAGACATTATTAGTTTTGATTTAAACAAAATTATATTGCTAATTTCCTTCTACTGCTTAAAGCTACACATTACATTGACATGTTGATCGTTTCTGGCTATATACAGATACATACATAACGGAAAGTTTCTGCACGAGATACCTTTAGTCACTATTACGTACAGCCCTTGACTTATATTAGTGTCAATTCCCAGAGTCCCACCAATCTCACCTCATCTAAAGGTCCTTCACCTTGCATAAACATCCACCTAGTACACATCAAGCAATCTACAGAATGTTATCAACCAATTCACAGTCGCTGGAAATCCCTCAACATCACAGTTCGCTTACCAACTCGTAAACGTTAACCACTCTGCAGGCACATTTGTTGAATCCACTCTTGTCCACCAAGTCACAGACTCCATTCGGAACTCGCCAAACTCAGATTCTGAGAATTCACTTCCAGGCTCTGGAAGATTGTCCTTGTATAATCACGAGGTAATTTCTGGAATACTTCTGCAGTGACTAGTCAGAGGTCAAAATGGGCTCGACTCTTAATATTTTGGAAGGAAGCCCTTTTCTACAACTGATGTTGTCTGTCTGCAGCATTTTGCTGGTTCAAGACAGAAAAGTACAGGCGACCCAAGCAGGTGCTTCAGATTCATGACTGCCTCTTTGTACAAGTTTCTGAACTAGCACACAGTGTATTTTCTGTTGGATCGCCTCTTGTGAGCATCAACCTTATCTTTTAATGAGATAGTAATTAAAATAAATTACTGCTGTGTATCTGCTGCTTTAAATATCTTATGTCAGAATTTCCCGCTATAAATTTTTGAATGTTTTATCTTCACGAATATAACATTAGAAACACAATTAAAAGATGGAATCTACTAGGGTTCTCCATTGTGTATCCATGTCCTCTTTCATTGTAAGATAAATAAATGTGATTTCTAATTAGACGTGAGTTGCACCTGTGCCCACTGTTAGACTTGGACCTTTTGATTCATCAGTAATAAATGGAGTTTATTGATCAATGACGTGCATGAAGTTGTGTACAAGGGAATATGAAGTTGTTTACATGTGGTTGTATTTTACAGTTGAAGAGTGGAATGGCTGAAATATTTGGCACTGAGCTAGTGAAGGGAAAGAATTATGTTTTCACAACAGGAGCCAAAATTGCAGTGTTTACATGGCAAGGGTGTGTGGTAGAACTGAGAGGAAAGACAGATGTGAGTTACGTCGCCAAAGAAACACCAATGGTAAGTTTCTATGAATTGCATTTTTAAATTTGTATGAAAGGAAATGGTTAGAGTTTTGCCCTGTTAAAGCATTAAAATGTGTGTCAAATACTGGTGTTGCCTGCATTTTTTACTTGTACTAAATAATTTAAGGCAGAGAGTAAACAGTACCTAGCTGTGTTGAAAATGTGATTAAAGCACATTTTGAGTGCAAACATACTACACAACCAAATTTTGTGATATTGACGTGAAACAAAAACTGAGTTGGAGATTTTGATGAACACATGACTGATACATGAGTATTTGACACATTATTTAATTACAAATGTGTTTTTTTTTTTTTACAATTATAAATTTTAAATTGCCATATTTTTCAGGGTTTTCATTAAAATGTCTTAAAAGTGATTTACCAACAAGCGTGTAATGGATACGCCTTCACAGCGAGGGTGGTATCGACAACAGCTCTTGGAGAGGGATAAGGGGAGATGGTGACTCAGGTAGCAGAGCGACGCGAGCAGCCTGTGCAGCCTTCTGGCACTTCTACCCTAACATAGTGAAGGGAAAGATAGGGGGCGGGATAGTCCGTCAATGGTTGTCGTTAAAATCAAGAGGGAGATGGAAGGTGCGTGCCATACGACGGAGTATGCCGAGCTGAGAATACATCACAGAATGTAAAGAAAATCGTTAAAGTGAAAAACAAATATTTTTATGTGATACGTGCCTTTTTATAATCATAATATACATTTTACAAACATACCACCATATACCTTTTATGTACAAGTATCGCTTGTTTTCTGTCAAATTGAGGACAATATGGTTATGTTCATGTTCCTCGATTCGATAGCCCCTTCAAATATTTTCAAAACAAGATATTTTTAGAACTATAGAATATATGTTGTTTATCAGCCTGTTTTGGAGCTGTTAAACCAGTCAAAATACAAAACAAATACATTTTCCCTCTAATAATACAAAGCTTAAGAAGTGATTTAACTTGCTTACTTCACTCGTACTAGAAATGACAATTCTTGTTGGAAATAGCACGGGATATAGAAGAAAATTTGCTAGGTTTAGAACAAAGATACTACCAGGGCCGCCAACTGCTGCACATGAAGTTTAGAGTCAATAGAAAATTGTGCACTAGAAAACAATTGATGTACAGTGGAACCTCTATCCATCGTTTCTCAGGGGACTGACAAAAAATTTCAATAGGGTACATGCAGACATTCAATGGATATAGACTTGAAATGCAGACAAATAAAAAATGGGACCTCAGAAAGTGTTCAATAGATGTGGACATTCAATACATGTGGGTTCAATAGATAAGGTTCCACTGTATTGAAGGATTTTTATTTTCAGCCATTTTTAAAGTTAAACTATTGAATCTCGACTTTTGTTCCTTAATTATCATATACTTTACATTTACTTGTATCTAGTGAAGCTTCAAATTAATCTTAATCTACTTGTTGAACTTTGCTGATATGACCGGCAATACTTACAAACTATAAGTTGTTGTATGGCAGGTGTTTTAATATTTGAATGTTATATGGGGGTTAAATAGTGTCAACAAGTAATTGGTGATGTTAAAACAATGGCTCATTAGAAGCATATTAACAGATGCAGTGCATTGTCTGTTAGGTGATGTACCTGAATGTACACGCAGCATTGGAACAACTGCGGCGAAGTGCAGAAGCAGACAACTCCAGGGGTCCCATCACAATGGTGGCAGGTCCCACGGATGTCGGCAAGTCTACTATCTGCCGCTTGTTGCTCAACTATGCTGTCAGGATGGGGCGGCGACCCATATTTGTTGACCTGGATGTTGGTCAGGGACAGATCTCCATACCTGGTACCATAGGTGAGGCCCTTGTTTCATTGTACCAGATATGGAGTTATCTGTTTAACTCTGTGTTGTTTTCAGTATATCAGTTTAACTCCATGTTGTTTTCAGTATATCAGTTTAACTCCATGTTATGTTCAGTACTATGCCATAATAATTAGTGATGTGCGAAGACCAATTTTTAAATTCAGAATCGAAGTTGAAGATTAAGATCTAATGTCTTTGTCGAAATCGAAGATCTCAACATTTTGACATTTTTACAGATTTGAAATGAGAAAATCGTGAGGTGATGTTACCCGTGTATTGGTGAAGAGACATCAATATTTTCTTTCGTTGACCTTTGTTTTAGTTAATTTCTCGGTCACATTTCCTCTGGAGGTAAGTTAGTGAAGAATTTTTGCTTATGTCCTTGCCTCCAGTTTTAAACAATAACACCAATATGATTTTTCAAGCATTTTTTTTTATGTTGCTAGTTAAATATTTGCAAGAAGAGGCTAGGCTTGTTCTAAGCAATATTGTCGGCATAGTCAGGGACTTTGGGCCATTAACAAGATATTGAATTTGTATATAAAATTAGGTCACTTCAAAATGTCTTCTTTTATCTCTGTTAATTGGAAAACGGCATAAACTTTGGAAAATAAACGTTTTACTTGCTTCCAGGTGTAACCAGACTTGCAAGTAATGCAAGGACGTGTCTGTGCTGTTTTATTTCTTATGAAATAATTGTACACTTCATTTTTAGACCTATTTGCCAAAGTCTCGTCACTCATTTTTTTCTATCAATTATTTTTAATTATGCACATTGACAATGATAAGAGCATGCTGTTATGATTTGCGTTTGTTTTTGTTGTTATGGAAGAACTACGTAATTCGCAATGCATAGATTAACATTCAACTGAGAACTGGCCAATTCTTTTGCTGGAGAAGCATACTTTTTTTTTTTTCACATTAGCTGCCGTGGAACAATAACAGAATGTGCTGTCGTCACATTACGTAGTTACGTAGATAGGCATCACGAAGCTAGCAGCGTATGTACGACTTAGTCCAGAGGTGCCAACTACTACGGATTATCCGTAGTTTATACGAATTACGATGGTTTACTACGGAAGTACGGATTCTGTTGATAAACTACGGATTTATTATCTTCCGCCCGACTGTAAATGAAAAGGCATGTTCCATTGTATATGCATATATTTCGGTTCGTAGCTGTGTGGATCGTATGACGCACTATTTCTTTACCCACG
>PNEQ01001163.1:0-15993 GCA_003012365.1 Medauroidea extradentata
CAGCTTACAGACAATTATTTAAATCAGTATTTTGTAGTGCAGAGTAAATTCAAATGTAGGCTATAGTAATTTTTTTACAGGAACTACAGTGTTTTACATCTTAAATTAATTTCACTATTTCTATCCTTTCAAGGCTGTGCTTATAAGGTTAAATATTAATTTTTGCTCTGACGTAGATTTCAAACAAGAGCATTTGTACTTATTTTCTGCATATTTGTATGCTACTACAAATCCTCTTGTGTGGATCTTACCAGCATCCTAGGAAGTTAGAGGATAGGCCTAACTGTACAAACTAGATGTAGGCCTATATTGATTTCTGAAAAACATAAAAGTTCAACCAGGGTAGGAGAGTGGTGGGAATGTTGAGCAGGTTTTGTGTGGTAAAATGTTAGTATGAATTTAATCTTATAAGCAGAAAGTTCTATTGAATGCATACAGAGCATTACATAGGTCTAAGCAATAAAATTAAAAATTACTTACTTGTCTGCAACTTTTAGTACTGGGTGGGTTGCACTGGTTTCCACATCACCTATGAGAGGAGTCTCAAGAGGTACAGTGCTCAATGCGTTACTCTTTATTTTACATGGCGAGTTTCCCCAGGAGGCCTATTAAACCATGGGACGTAAACACCAAAATTTTAAGATATATTATCACTTCGTTTATAGAAGTTTCGCCTCCAGCTGACGTTTTATCGTTCGAACTTGACATACGGGATACTTCGCAACACTAACGATGTTTAATTAACATCAGAACAATATTTACTGAGACAGTACATGGTTTTCAAACTATTATAAACTAAAATATTCCGTCGCCTAACCTAAATCCACTCTGTCAATAGGCCGTACCATTTCCTTAAATAAATAGCCAGCATGCCCACTATTAGGCTAGCAGAATATTTGTTGTAGACACAAAATCGACTCCTTTTATAAAACAGACATGCAGTTTTTACAGTGGATAATTATGTTGCACAGGTAGGTTATGCTACGATTATTATTGTCCTCACAACGAATGCACAGTAACTGTTTGCTTCGAAAACGTATAAAATATTCGTTGCTGTAAAATTCCAGTGAAGTTTTTAAAGTTACGCACAAACATTTGAGCTAAATCAAGAAAATTTGTCCGCGCATTTCACAAACTAACCTATCAAACACAAATCTTGACCCGCCATTTTACTGAAAGCTCCACTAGATTCCAATTTAGGGTGGTCTCTCGTCGACTAGATTCTCGCACTTGAAAACTAGTGCGAAACGAGTGGGCACTGGCACTAGATGTGACTATGCATACGAAAATTCGGATTTAGTGCCGATTTCAAGTTTTAGTGGACACTAGATTCGTCTCTGCATACGGCCCATAGTCTACGTTGAGAATGTAGGTTGAAAATTAGACAATTTCTAAAATTACAAAATTGCGAACGCAATAGATACCATTAGTATTGACTAAGGGTTTACCAAATATTTAACACATATTAAAATAACAACTGGGGATAAAAAAGTCTGAGAGAAAATATTGGGGAGGGTGGCTGGCAGGATATAACTTTGCCTTGCCTCCCCTTCCTCTTTAAGAAAATTGCCTCTATCCAGTAATGAGCTTAAGTTAGTTAAAAATAGTAAAGATTAGTTCGAAGTGAAAAGAAAAATGATGTGCGATGAAATGTAGGATAATTTTGTTAAGTTAGGAAATAACACAAAAAATTAGTATGTGACGCTTTAGGAGAGAGTGGTCGAAAAATAAACGCTGAAAATTGTTTGCCAGTTTTTGAAAGTCAACATCAAAAAACTACAAAACAACATTATAAAATTGACTTTTTAAGAAGGCTGAGTTATGTTGGACATATTAACCATTTTCACACAAGTGTTAACCTGCCTGTATTTCAGTATGGCTATCTGCAATTGTACACAGAGATTAGCACATACACATAGATTCGGTTCAACTTTAATACTGTGTATGTTTTGGCCAGTCTGAAGTACTGCAAGTTTTTTAAAACTCAGTATTGCTGTAGTAGGCTTAGAAACAAAATAATTGTGTAGGAATAATATTTTTATTACTAAGCTTGTTACTATTGTAACAAGCTCTCGACAGTTGTGTTTACGATAATTTTATCACTCTAAGTTAATGTCTGTTATAGTGTATGTTTTACTGATACCAGCACACTTGCTAAACTAATAAAAACAATGAACTTCCCAACTTGCTTGAAGAAGAGTGAACCTTAGATTAGGTAACTTAATTTTGTTTTTAATATCTACATTTTAAGTTTCAGCAAATAAAAGGAAATACATTTTATATATATCTGGATTTCAGTGTCTTGCAGCTTCTATTGAAAAGTTTAAGATATAAAACTACACTCCTTACAAAATGTATATACAGCTAAAATACCTCCACAGCAAGAACAAAGCAATACATTTTTATTAGTGTACCTTATTTACATTTTGGAAAAAATATGCCAAAAATACACATTTAATCCTCTCCACTCAATAAATAAAATAGGCTAGCAAATTTAAACATAAGTAATTTAGGTTAGTTATTAATTATTAACAATATTATTGATTCAATTGTTAATTTATTCAGTTAATTATGAAGTGTCAATATTTTCATTTCAACTTGGTACGTATTTGTGTTTGAACAGTATCTTCCTGGAGGATTTCCTCATTGTGGGATTAACAGAATACAACAGATAATTAAAACTAAATATATTTTCGCCCTATTTTTTTACTATTGCAGAATATTGAATCCAAAATATTTCCATGTTTCCACAGCAACCTGAATTGAAAATTTATGCGCCTAGTCATGCTTTTATTTAGTTATTGTTTCTTGATGTTGTTTCTAGTTAGAGGTTTAAGTCCAGTTAGTTTGTAGAGCAACCTTTCATCAAGGGTTAGCTAAATTAAAAGTTGAGCTTTGTGTGGAAAAGTGTATGTAGGCTATTGTTAATATTTGTATTTCCAGATACGTGCATTACTGCATGAAGTTTGTGAACATGCTGTTAGCAGCCAATGTAACGCCTATCATGGTTTTTGATGGCCGCCACTTGCCAGCGAAAGCCAGCACAGAGAAGAAACGCAGAGAGTAAGTATTTGCCCGAACAACAGTACATGAGTCGAGCGATGTGCTGCAGTGGTAACATTTTGGACTCACATTCTGGAGGACCGATTCCAGGCTCCGGCCACCGTGATTTCAGTTGTCCGTGGTTTCCAGAAATTGCTTCAGGCGTTGGGATGGTTCTGTAACAAAGTCCATGGCCATCTTCCCTTCCAGTTTCTGTTTTCGTGTAAAGTTGTATGCGTCTTGAATGACCTCGCTGTCAATGAGATGCATTGTGTGTATCTTGAATGACCTCGCTGTCAATGAGATGCAAAGCTCACTTAAATTAATACAAAACCATTGCATGTCACAATAATGCAGCTTGGTTCTGCTCTCGATTCAGCCTCACTTTCAGAAATTCACGGGTGGATCCATTAGTGGTTAACACACCAATGTACACCGTTTGAAGCAATTACCAAACATCAGGTTGACAGTTCTCAAAAATTTTCTGTTACGAATTAAATGGGAAGAATCTACTCATGTTATTTAAGATTATAGGCCTACCGCTTTACGGTTCAAAACTGAATACTTTAGCATATGTAGTAGTAAAAATGACTTATAATTGAAATATATATAACTAAAATAATTTATTTTTGCAGTAAGTGTTTATATTTAAATATAAACTAGTATTCCTTGCAAAAAAAGTATGGTAAGTCAGCTATATTTGACCTCACATTCCACAATTATTTAAGTTATTTGCAACGTCCTTTGCAAGCTTGTATTCACCAGTGGAAGTTCTGGTGCACATCAACCAGACACTCCAGATTTTTCCGCTGGTTGAACTGATGGATACATTGACTCAACCGGTTGAGAGATAAACAGTCATTTACAAACGTTCGGTGTAGGCCAGTACCTGGGAATTTCACGTAAGTAAAGTGTTGAAGTACAGTAATTGCAACTGCCTGTTTATTTTGGTAAGTATATATGTAGTTGATAGCTGCAAGCATCGTCAATAAGTTTTGTCGTTAGTGTTTATCTTCATGTGTTGTTTTTTTAATTGAGGGAAACAATGTAATTTTTTAATTTTACTTCTGTAGATGTTTAAAAAGTAAGTTTTATTTTTCAAGTAAATCTGTTCTGAAGTTGTGTTTGTAATACGCTGTATTTCATTAAAGGTTTGTACAGGTGTAAGAGTTAAATTTACTTTAATGTTGGCTACTGATTTGTTTAGGATATTTTAAATTTGAAATGCCTGTCACATTTTTTTTTATTGTGTAGTGTTTCTTGTAAATTATGTCTACTGTTATTTTGCTCCCCCCCCCCCCATTTTGTATAATTTATCTTATTGTAAATATTTTTTCAAGAAAATTGGGTTTGAATTGATTGAAAAAAACACACCACACACCACCACATACACACGCACTCTCTCTGTGTCTGTGTGTGCGTGCATATGTGCGCTGGTGTGCGCACGTACATGTGTGCACGTGAAGAAAAAAATTACTATGTGATGTTGGACAACACTGACTCTTTCGAGTAGATAAATGCCAGTTAAGGAAGAACAGTATTCCTAATGTAGGACTAGTATTAATTTTTCTTATTATAGCCTTGAATGCAGTACAGTAATTACTTTTTATGTGAGCATTAGTGTCTAATACTGATAGTCTCACAAACGAAATTATTTTTTATGACTCATGTTTTTTTAACCATATCCAAAATTTACAAATAAAATTTTAGAAGCGAATTTAAAGCTTTAAAACATTTTAAATTTATTAGTGTTTTAATATTGTCTATGATTAGCCTTGTGAGCAGTAACTCCAATCCAAAAATAGACTGTACACTTCATGCAAGGGGTGAGTGATTTTTACATGCCAAACAAACAAATAAAACTACTGTGTAACATTTTGTCTAGGCAGTATTAATTCCCTTAGACAGTGAAATATAAGCCTAAAGGAAACTGCTTCCACAATTTTCATCACTGTGTTTTTATTTTTCTATTCATACGAGTTATTTTTTTCTTGTTTAAGACACAAATTGTGGCTAAATTATCCTCTTAGAAAAGTTTTTCGTCTCACATAGTTTTTGCGTAAGGGCTCGTTAAAGTCAAAATTTGCATGTTTCCATTTTAAGGACTACACTAAAACAGACGTTCCAAACTGAAAAAATTCGCAGTGGATAAAAACATCGCAGGCTACAATGTGACATACATAAAAACAAAGAATAAACATTTTTTGTATTTAAATAAAATGCTGACATTTAAAATGCAAATTTGAGAAAAATTCAGTAATTTTTAAAAAAATACAAAAAAAATTATTTTGTGGCCTAACATAGCTGAATTTGTAGTCTGCATCTTCGTTATTCACTGGGAATTTTTTCAGTTTAGTAAGTAAGTTGATTTTAGTTTTGTTCTTACTTCTTAAAATGGAAACATGCAAATTTTGGCTTTAACGAGCCCTTACGCAAAAACTATACGAGATAAAAAAATTTTTCCAAGAGGAAAATTTAGTCACATTTTGTGTCTAAAACAAGAAAAAAATAATTGGTACGAATATAAAAATAAAAACACGGTGATGAAAATTGTGGTAGACCGCACCATTAAGGCGTCAATTACTTCCACTGTGAACTAGTTAATGTTGAGCCTATGTCTTAAGTTGCACAAGATTTGAAGTGGTAGTTTTGATCGCTGTAGCTTTATATTCAAGCTAAACTGGTTAAACTACTACACCAAATGTGAACTTGAAGTATTGTGAATGCTATGCTAAAATTGTTTATTTGTGTATCCGTCTAAAAAGTTAATTTAGGAATACTATTAGGCGAACATGTTTAAATATGACTGCTTAACTATTTTGCGGCAGGATGAAAGATTTTTAAACTATGCCAAGATCAAGTAGAAAATTTATTTTGAAAATTAGTTTTTTGTAAATAGTTTATTTTTGCTTTGTTTCAAGCAAAAAAACCATGTATGTGGTGTTTACAGAGTCATTTAATTCAGTGTTAAGCTAACATTGAGTGTCATAGTTTAGCAATATTTTGTACCATATTCGACTATAGTTGAATGTCGAAACTGAGTTTTAAACACATTCACATGAAGCATGTACAGCATGCCATATACGTGTGACCTGACTTGAAGTGGTGTAGTTAAATTAGAGGCACTGTCATGTTGTCGGCTGCAGAACTCGCGAGGCATCTCGGAAGCGAGGAGCTGAATTGCTACGAGCTGGGAGGGTGGATGAGGCTCGCAGCTTCCTCAGGCGATGTGTCGATATCACCCACGAGATGGCCCTGGCACTCATGAAAGAGTGTCGGCGCATTGGTGTCGACTGTATCGTTGCTCCGTACGAGGCAGACGCTCAGCTCGCCTACCTCAACTTAAAGAACATTGTCCAAGTGGTGATAACTGAAGATTCAGACCTGGTCCTGTTTGGGTGCAGTCGGGTAAGTTTGTCGCTAGCCTTGTGTTTTGTTGTTACAACAAGAAAAGCGCATAGAGTTTGGTATGTTCTGTAAATTTCTTGTTGACTTGTATAGGTGAGTGTGGTCTTATATTATGGGCAGGGTATGTATAAAAAGATACACCGCATAAATATACGTTACTGTATGTAGGTTATCTGATATGGGAAAACATCACATATTAAATGTAAAATTTGTTGGTAAGTTAACACAGATGTTTAATTTACAATATATTTTGCATTGAGTTTTCATGTCAACCTGTTACCCCCTCTTGTTACTTACTATACCCATGTACTGCTTTAGTATAAACCTTAAGGGGCATGTATTTTTATGCTTTGAATTACAGTAGAACTGTTTTATAATGTTTCTGAAGGGACTCAAAAAATGTTTACATTATAAATGGGAAAACATAAGAGGGTAAAATCCTATTATAAAGCGGTTTTAGGGACCAAATGAAGGTAGCATAATAGCCAGGAAAACATTATACATACGTGGAATACTATAACAGGGTTCTACTGTAATAAGGTTTTGAATTAACAGTTGTTAATTAAATAAATAAATCTTTTATTAAAATTTTGTCGCTGTAATTAAAGATGCAGGAAAATAAGAATTTCCATTTCATCAACGTGATTTATTTGTGTTTGCAGTTGACTTGACATTAGATTGAAATACAAATAGAGGAATAGTTACAATGAGTGTGCAAAGTGACAATAAAAATTGACAGTACTTTTTTGTGTACAGATTACTCCAAGGGGAGAGAAGAAAACATCGTATTGCTGAGTTTTTACTGTACTTGGTAGTTTTTGCTGCTGGTAGACTTGCAAATTCCAGGGTAGTATACGATCTGGTGGGCTTTGCAGCCAGTGCGGTAGCAAGCTTGAAGTGCTTACTCCCTGGGGCAGTGTCATCCCTTTGAAATATTTCAAGTTTCTTGAACTCTTCCTCCTATTGGGAATTTGGAAATATAAATGAGTAGGTGCATGGTTGGTGGCATGGTGATAGAGTTGTCTCAAGACAACTGTAGTATGGTAGTGAGATGTTAACTAATATGGAGTTGTAGTGGTCATAATGCCTACTGCTTGCTATTTGTGTTAAGGCTGCAGGAATGGATCCACCAATGAGTTTTAGAGGGAGATGGGCAAAAAAACTAACTACGGCATGTACAGTTTCTAGATTCTAACCCAAAAACTTACTTTTATTACTAATTATACTTCATATATTGTTGAGTAAAAATTTACACAAATTTAAATATAATTTTAGTGGCGTAAAAGTTTCTTGTGTTACATTTATGTTTATTTATTTGTTTGTTTATCCATTTATTTGTCCGACGTAGGGCCACAGAGGAGGTTCCCACTGCTCCACACTCACTGCATGGTGCCACTACTGCATGCTGGTGGGAGAACTCTGTCTTGCAAACTGTATATTGTCCTCAGGCTTGCCGCACTGGGACCATTACATCCCCAGCTGATGAACAATAGTCTGCATACACCCAGTATGTGTCTATCATCGAATCACATAGTAACTTGTCCTTATCTTAACAGTCAAACCATATAGTTTACCTATCGTTATCGTAGGTAGTACCTTCACTCCAGCTTTTACTGCATTGCAAAAGAAACATTATTGAGTTCACAGACCCCACAGCTTAAGGGAACCAAGGTTCTCAGTCAGCAGACCCATTTTTTGCTCTGAAGGGAAAATTTATATGCCACGCAGGAATTCAGAATCCATTAGACCTGGGTGAGCGACCAGATTCTTCCCAAGATATGTCTACGATTCAGTGGAGTGATTTATGCTCTCTGTGGCAATCCAAGTAGAAAAGTTTATCTGTGAATTTTGTGTGCTTGTCATTTTCATATTCTTTATTTTGCAGCTCTCTCTTTTTTTTCTGTATTTGCACGACATTTCGCCAACCTAAGTCGGCTTCATCATGCGAGAAGTTGAAGCATACTGAGTTATGGCCACTCGTGGCTTGATTCTCCGCCATCTTGTGTCTGTCCTATTTGTATCTATCCTCACCTTTGTGTCTATCCTTCTTATTATTGTTTCACGTACACATTCTCAAAACCAATAAACAACCATAACTTAGTGTGCCTCAACTTCTCGCATGATGAAGCCAACTTAGACTGGCGAAACGTCGTGCAACTGCGCACTTGCACGACTCTGTTAGTCTCATTCATTGTATGTTTCTGTCAAGAAGTACCAGTCTGTGAGCACTTCAACATTTTGTGTACATATTTAATTGGTTAACCTAGCGGAGAATGCTTTATTCCATTTTTCTGTATTTGTTTCTTTTTATTGTATGAACATCTTTATTTATCTTGAGGAAACTTTTCTCAATGCTGTTCATCCGCAGAAGCTGGCAGTTAGAGATTATAGTACATAGTAATTTGTGCAGATACTATTCAAGATGGACTTGAATGGTAACGGGCTGCTGGTGGAGCAGGAAAGGTTGTTCATGGCGATGAGAGTTCGCCCGGAAGGCTTCTGTTTCGACAAGTTCCGCAACATGTGCATTCTCTCGGGATGTGACTACTTGGCCTCCCTCCCGGGCATTGGCCTCTCTAAAGCTTGCAAGTTTGTGACGAAGACTGCAGAGACTGATATCCACAAGGTAGGTGCCAGTCACAGCTTGCTTTGACTCTTGAGACACATAATTTTACTGTAAACCAGGGTTGCTTTGTGACACTTAAAAATTTAAAATTTTTAAAATACATTTGTTTGTAGTAACATTTGCTATGTTTTGTAGGCTCTCACCAAACTGCCCAGCTACCTCAACATGAATCACCTGAAGGTCACACAGGAGTACCGTGATGACTTTATCCGTGCCATAGAGACATTTCGCTACCAGCTGGTGTTTGACCCAATGTCTCGCAAATTAGTGCCACTGACAAACCCTCCAGACTCGTATTCACGTGATGCATCAGCTGGTGAGATGCTGCCTGGTGATGTTGCATTCCAACTGGCACTGGGAAATTTGGACCCGTTCACGCTACGCAAAGTGGACAACTTTGACCCCGACACTTACAACGTGAGTGCCTTATTTTCTTCAGTGCAGTAGTATGCTATGTGTGGATGGCATATTCCATGTAGTCTTTGTATGGCTATGTTACTAAGCAAGGCCGAGCAGTGGTAGGACACTCTCCCCTCACATTTGGGAAGATCTGGGTTCAATTTCCAGACTCAACCAGTCTGATGAAGGTTTTCCACAAATTCACTTCAGGTGAATGATGGAATGGTTACATAATGGCCAGTTCCCTTCCTCGTTTTGTACCTCTTCTAACAGGGTGTCTGCTGATACTGGAAGTACTGGAAATTTTTTTATGTATTGGAAATACTGGAATGTACTGGAATTAAACGGTCAATACTGGAAATTGTTTTGGTCATAGTCTAAATTAAATGAAAACCACCATATCCAATGTTTAATTAGAAAACAAAATTGTATCGCAATAATACGACCGGTGAAACGTTTGTATGCCGCTCGTGACGGAGATATAACAAAACCTTAACCACACACCGCACAAGCTCTTCTCCATGCTAAACAGGCTCTTTCAAATACGTTCAACCAATCCTTCGTGCTGCTTGGTTTCTTTCCAAGCCGTTCAACCAATCATCTGCTCGGGCTTGTATTTATCAAGAGCCGCTTTAATACAGTTCCCCCACGATTATAGCAGCCATCTTGCAGCTTGCAACATTGATTTCTACACGAGTTGACGGGCTTGCCCATTAGTTCTCGCATGTTCTGCCATGTTATTGTGAAGTTTCTGTTTCTGTTTGCATATTATACTTATTTTGGCTAGGAATTTTCCAGCATCGTACGTAAGCATAAACTGATGCAATGAATTTGAGTAAAAGAGGAAAAACTGCATTTCAAGATGACTGGTTGGACAGAAATAATTTCAGTGACTGGACGTGGCTCAAAAAAGTGGACTCTGATAAAAGTAAAGGACGTTGTTGCATGTGTAAAACTAATTTTGATGTCAGTAATATGGGCATATCATCAGTCAAATCACATGTGAAAGGTAAAAAACACATAGTTAGTGCAAGCAAAAAATTGTTCAACTTTGGGCCACGAACAACATCTCCCGCAACACCCCTTGGTTCACAAATGGATGTAAGTAATATGCCTATTAATCAAAACTGTTCAACAAAAGAAAATTATTTTAAAGTTTTTTGTGGGGATGGTAGTGGGAGCTTTAGGCCTATGCCTAGTAGTTCTGCACTAGATAGGTTTGTAAATAAAGATGAAGTAACGCGTGCCAATATAACTTCGGCTATTAACATGGTTATGACACATTATTCTGCTCAAAGTGCTTCTATTGCAAGTGATCTTTTTAAATACATATTCCCTGATAGTGACATTGCAAAATAGTTTCAAATGCCCACAGACAAACTAGGCTATGTTGTAACGTATGGTTTGGGTCCATTTTTTTCAAAAAGAACTTTCAAACACAATAAAACAGTTTGATATCTATGCCGTATCATTTGACGAAAGTCTAAACGATGTGGCACAAAAGGGACAAATGGATATAGTGGTAAGATTTTGGGGTGAGAATGAAGTGAAGACAAGATTCTTAACTTCATGTTTTTTGGGTCAATGGAACAGCACATGATCTGTTAATGAACTTCATATCTGTGTTAAAAGAACAGGGGTTAAATTTGAAGAACATGTTACAAGTTTCAATGGATGGGCTCAATGTCAATCTTAAGTTCTTAAAAGACCTGAAAAGTTACTTACGAGAAGACTCTCGTGATGATCCCGAGTTATTGAATTTTGGGACTTGTTCATTGCAGATAGTTCACGGAGCATTCAAAACTGCTCACGACAAATGTGGTTGAATATCTCAAGTTTTCTTCAGTGTATTTATTACCTTTTCATCAATTTTCCAACCAGGTGTACTGATTATCAATTTTTGACTCAGTCTTCAATTTTTTCACTTATGTTTTGTTGTATTAGATTGGTCGAGAATTCTAAAGTTTTGCAAAGGGCTGGTACGGTTCTGCCTCATCTAAAGAAATACATCAATCTTGTGGGAAAAAGCCCACCACAGTCAGAAAATTTCAAAAAGTTACAGGTGATTGTAAAAGATGAACTGCTGGCAGCTAAGCTGGGGCTTTGTGAGTTCCATTTCAATAGAGTTACAATCTTTCCTCACAGATTACCACTCCTTCCTTTCATGTATACTGATCTCAATTGGTTGATCGTGGCTTTGATGGACAAGGTTGTAAATCTTGATATCATGTCTACTGCAACAAGCACACAAAAATTAATTGGTATTGATTTGATGAAAAAAAATATAACCTAAAAAGTTATCAGTCTCATGACATTGGATTTGCAGCATCATTAGCACTCAAAAGAGTAAAAGAAATACTGGTATTGCAATTAAAGAAAGATTGTCAAGCATCCTTGTTGAATTATGCTTAAATTTGATGATGAAGAAATGTCCATTGTCTTATAAACTTGTCAGGGGTGCAAGTTGTCTTTCCCCAGAAGTGATGATGAATTCAACCCTAAGAAACCAACGTGTAACTGCAGCATTAGAAGTTCTTGTTGAACACAAACAACTCACATGTGAAGCTGCAGATTTAGCGAAACGGGAGTACTTACATCTTCTAGATCAACAAAGTATACAGGAGCAACTGAAATAATTCAATCGTGAGAATGACCAACTTGACAATTTTCTGTATCTACTTCTTGTTAAGGAAAAGATTTCAAAAGCACTTAAAAATTTTGTTCAGAAAATCCTTGTCCTTTTCCATTCAAACGTTGCAGTAGAGCGTAGTTTTTTGGTTAATAAACAATTCTTAGTAGAAAACTGCTACAAGACAGATTAGTGGCTCAGCGTTCAGTTTATGATGCTGTTATTTCTGCTGGTTCAGTTCAAGATATTACTATACACAAAACAAATGATTAATTCCTTCAGAAATGTGTCAGCCAGAAGAAGTGAAGCCTTGAAGGAAAAGAAGGCTCAAGAAGATAAAGTGTTTAAGCAGAAGAGGGCAGCTGAGGAAATCCGAATGTTAGAACTGAAGATAAGGGATATTCTACAACAAGCAAAAGAGGAGGCTGAGACATTGGAAAGTGGAGTTATGAAACTGCATAAAACAAGTTCTTTAAATAATTGGTGTGCAAAAACAGTTGTACTTTTGTGTTTATAAATTATTTTACTTATTAGGTTACCTATATATTTTGACATTTGCATATATTTGTAATTCTGTGTTTTTTCAATTTTGACTGTACTGTATTTGTATGTTGTGCATTGAAAAACTGCTGATTAAATGCTTGAATAACTATATCTACTGTAGCCCTATGGTTATGTAAAATTAACGTTCAGAAAAAGGGATTAACTGGTTATTGGAGGGGCTGGGAAACATTATGACATTTAATAGAGCCTACATTTTTGAAGAAGTCATACTGGAAATATACTGAAAATATACAATAATTATACTGGAATGTAATGAAATTTCAAATTTCTAAGTCAGTAGACACCCTGACTAATACTAATATTAAATGGGTAAGTGATCCAATGAGGTGTCACAAATTTCATTAGTGGCATATTTTTGTAATTTTTCATTTCATTTGTACACAATCTTCGTTTCAGATGCATGATGAAATTGCTTGCTAAATGAGCTTCAGTGAAAATGAATTTTTCAGATTGTTACAAATAAAACAAACGCACACAAATGCCACAGAATACATACCAATGGTTAATTGAAAAGCTCTCTTTCATGAGTAAAATTGTCTTGAGATAAAATGACGTTTGGTAACAAATTATTTAATTAATAACTCAAATTCATAGCATGTGTCTGCTAATGTTAAGTCTCTTTTGTAAACTTAACTTAGTATTAACTAAATTCATAATCTAAAACAACAGTAACTGCCAAAATAATTTAGGAAATGGTCTCAATTTAATAAGTTGTACAGTGTCATAGATGAAACTTTAAACATTCACATTTTGAAACATGTCACAGATTTACCGTTTGTATGAAGATTTTGGAAGCTTCCGAAGTTTACACCTGTCTAATGTAAGAAATTTGTGGGAAAACTCCTCTGTGACTGTATATAAATTGTTCGTTTTGTTTGAAGTGAGTCTGTTTGCTGTGTGTGGAAGCAATTTATTGTTGTAGGTATGTGCAAGGGCGCCCATCCTACGGACTGAGGAGAGGGGCAAGATCATAATATATGTTTATGTCAACAGGAAAAGATATAGTCTGTATATAAATTTGTAGCCACTAGCATATTTTGACACACATGAAGCCGTGTTGATTACAATACTTATTGAACTGCAAATAGTTAGCTACACGTTTTATTAAAAAAAAAAAAAAAAAAAAAAAAGCTAAACACATTGTGGAACATCTGTTAGAGGGTGGGGCTCAAGCCTTACCTTCTCCCCCCCCCCCTTCCTCCTTATGGGCACCCTTTAATATGGAAGATACAGTAAGTAGTTTGAGTAGTAATTTGTAAAATGGATTTCTGTTGACATGTTAATTATGTTTTTTGCTTGTATGTAACAGTATTGTACTTGTCTGAAATATAAAGATGACATCACTGTTGGTGTAGGGATTTTCTGGTAAGCGAATAAGACCTAGCATATGGTCTCGGGACTACAAACCTAGAGGGACAGTACCTGATAAACCTGACCCCACGGAAGTTGACCGTCCCACTACCAGAAGGAAAGTGGTTACAGTTCAGTTGAGTCTGAAAGTGAAGCAGCAAGGTAAGTATATTGTTGAGTTTTCTTTTCTTTACTTTTTACTGTGCACTCATTGTGAAGAGAACAGGCCAGTTGACACAGTAATTGTTGGGTCCAGATAAAATCTGCTCTATTTTACCTCATCCCTAGTGTTAAATATATCTAAAATTATCCCAGGAACCCACTGCTTTAAAAAAATGAAAAAAAAAAAAAAAAATATATATATATATATATATATATATATATATATATATATATATATATATATATATATATATATACACACACACACACACACACACAGACAGAGAGAGTAGAAGCTCGGGATACCGCGCTTCGATAAACCGCGCATTCGGCTATATCGCGGGGTAATTCATGTCCCCCAAGCTAATGTACCAGAAACTTCACGATCCTACTACGTACTTCAAAGGGATGTTTGTTTTGCCGGTCAAACATTCATTCAAACGAGAGGGGCGGAAAAGGACAAAAGACAGCGGACAGGAAGCGGTAATGGAAGTGTTGAAAGTTTGACAAGCCGGATGTGTTTATTAGTCGCCAGGAGTCTTGGCGTCTTGCTGTGCGACAGTGCGGAAGGCCTCTTGTTAGGGGTGGTAGGAGTGGAGGGGAAAGTATTTTTTGGAAGGGGGAAGGGGCAGAAACTGGCACTAGGGAATCCCCAGCCGCTATGTGGGTGGGAAGTGATACTCACAGCTGACGACACACTAGCAGCTGCCAACAAGAATTTATTGCAATCTGTTCAGTTTTTTATGTGGTGCGATGTCGCAGAAAAGAAAGGCTTATTCTGTGAAAGACAAGTTACACATTATCGACTGTGTAGAGAAGGGTGAGACCCAAGTGAGTGTTTCGCGCGAGTGCGGTGTTCCTGGAGTAACCATTAGAGGGTGGATTAAGGATGAAGAAAACTAAGAAGTTTTTTTGATGTTGTCGATAGTGATGTCGGTTTGAATAGAAAAAGAACCACTTTAGGTGAAGATAATGAACTGGACAAGTGTTTGTACAGGTGGTTTTTAATCAAACGAAGTGAAGGTGTGCCATTATCAGGACCAATTTTGAAGGCTCAAGCTGTGAAATTTCACAATGATTTACATGGAAACACAGACTTCAAAGCCTCGGATGGGTGGTTTTCACGATGGAAAGGACGCCACGGAATATGTCAGACAAACCTAGAAGGGGAAACACGATCTTGTGACACTGTATCTGCAACACACTTTCCTGCAGAACTTCACAAGGTGATGAGTGAAGAAAATTTGACGGCAGAACAAATTTATAATTGTGATGAAACTGCTTTATATTTTCGGCTGCTTCCTTCCAAATCACTAGACGTAAAAAATTCTAAAAATAAGTCTGGATTTAAATTGAACAAGGACAGAGTTACCCTTCTTTTTGCTACAAACAAATCTGGCAGCCACAAACTAAAGCCACTTTGTATTAGAAAAAGCCGAAGTCCACGATGCTTCAAGCACGTGAACATGAAATCATTACCTGTTACATACACACACACAAAAAATGGATGGATGACTGCTGAATTGTTTTCCAAATGGTTTCATGAAGATTTTGTTCCATCAGTGAAAAGCCACCTGTGGTCATTAAAGATAGAAGAAATGGCTGTATTACTGTTTGACCACTGCCCAGCACATCCATCTGCTGATTTACTACAGTCAAAGGACGGAAAAATAAAAGCTATGTTTTTGCCAAAAAATACTACGGCACTGATTCAGCCGCTAGACCAGGGCATTATAAGAGCATTTAAAGCACACTACCGCCGAGAATTGCTCACCGCAATCGTCAACTCCGATGATGAAATGGAAGTCTACTT
>PNEQ01001163.1:34242-47387 GCA_003012365.1 Medauroidea extradentata
TTGTGGCCTAGTCGTCTTTCTCAAGTGTTTATTTTGTGTGTTTTATCGCTTTTATTTGTATGTTTGTTTGTCCTGTTCTTTTGTTTATTTTGCCACTTTGTTTCTTTTTTTAATGCGTGGCTGTTTTGAACAGGAGTTTTGTTTAGCGATTATAAACACTTGAGTGTATTGCTTCCATTATATTAATTTTATTTTCTCATCGAAGCACACCGGCACAGTAATATGCATACATTTCTGATGCAGAGGTCTCCAAGTAAAGGTCAGAATTCATTCAAGTGGGGAAATTTTCATAAGAGGTTTAGCTTTGAGGCAAACGCTACCCTGCAGTGCTCCCGCTCGACCAGTCAAGCATTCAGGAACCCTCGCAAGGAAGATAGTTCCCCATCTCTACTGTCTGCCTCGCAGAGTGAAGCTTTCTCTCAGGAGAGCGACAGCCTTTCAGAGGGTAGCACCACCTCTGCCGACAGTGGCTTCATATCACAATCACCACACAGTCAGGTTTGTATTTGCTCTTGAATACAGTATCTGATCGGCAGTTTGTAATTTTGTGTATGTCTCTGGTAGTTTATAATTTTGAGTTCTACTCCGTACTTTCAGCTACACGGGTGTGATGAATTGTTTATTTGGAAAAAATATGTGCCTTAAATATTTCACACTATGGTTGCAGTCAAATTGAAGCATAGGTAGTACTTATAACAGAAAAGTCAGTAGTAAATACACTTCAGAGACGTAATACTGATTTCTTTCGATGAGGAAGATGTACTTTTCGCAAAGGAATTTTACCCCAGTTTGTTTCTGTGCAGCTTTGTTTCGTGGTTATTGGCTATGTATCTTTGAGAAGTGATGTCTCGTTTGACAGTGCCAATCCCAGTAAGGTAACTGCAACACCACACATATGATTTGCAGGTAGAACCCCAAGACACATATCAGTTAAAACATCCACTCACTATGAAGCACAACTGCAGATGTGCACGTAAGGCATGGAAACAAACTGAAGCAAAATTCTTTTCACTAAATGTTCATGGCCCTCTGGATTCTAAATGGTTATGAAAGCATAACCTCCAACATAAACCTAATTGATGGATGTGTGTGAAAGTTTTTAAAAATTTCTAGCAATCAGATTAATTTTTTTTTTTGTGGGCTGTCAATAACTTCCGATACCTGATAAAATATTAACGAATGAGGATAAATAGGATGAGTAATCCCAAAGTAACAAAAACTTCAGTTGCAATTATTTGAATTCAAAGAATGAATCAATACTGTAAATGGGGGTGACTTTGGCACATTAAGTAGCACATATTTAGACCATTTGGTGAAGAAATACATAACTGGCAGAGAGTGCTTAAAATATTAGTACATACTTACATTGACCCTGTCACTCAAAGTTTGAAATTTCCTTCACTTAAAAAAAATAATGGGCTAAAGTCATTAGTTTATGATACAGTACTTCAAATGGTTTTGATTGACATAGAAATGGAAGGTCTTATCTTTAGACTCTGTGTGCATGATCAGGTAACATAAAAGCCATACTAACAAGGCTTGATAAGAGAGAAACAGATAAATGGAATCCTGATACTTAATTTTTTAGAGGAAGTATTTATAAATTTTTCATCTGAAGAATGATTTTTATCACAGCAGGAAGGTGACAGTTTTTTATCACCTCTTTTTTCCTTCACTTTTATTGGTCTTATTCTTTACATTTAGAGTTGTATAATCATAGTTTATATTACTACAGCTTATGTACTTGTTATAGAGTGAAAAAGTTTCTGATATGTTGCAACTTGCCAAGACTGAAACATGCCGCAGGCCAGGCCTTAAGAAGCCAGTGAAGCAACAGAGTCTGCTGAACCTTTACTGTTTTCAAAAGAAGTACGTATCAATTAGTCACCGTTAGACATTTATATAAAAAGTGATCATTTGAATGTTGCACACAAAAAAAACCAGTTTCTTTTAACTGGCTTTAAAAAAAAATTTATATCTTGAACATTTTTATTTAGGTTCAAGCTAAGTGCTGGGAAAATGTTATGCTACTTTTTTTAAAAAAATCACTTTATTAATCAGATTACAAATGACAAACAGTGCAAGAATATAGGTATTACACATACACTACCATGACACCTCTTTGTGAATATTAATGGTGTGTTGATCCTAACATAAGCTACAGTAGTACAGTGACAATGCCAAAACTTGAAATGGGGTAAAGAAATAACAGTATAGTCGAGCCTCGCTCTACAACAAACAACAGTTTCCAAGAAATTTGTCATAGTTGCGTTGTCGTCATTTCCAAACTACCCGACTTCTACCCTTAAAAAAATTGTTTTTGTCTCAATTCGTGTCAAACTGTCACCAGTGTAAAACAGACAATTTTCAAGAAATTAATCATGATTTCATTTAACAGGCATAACTTTTCTGATGGAATTGATACCAGACAAGCCTATAATAGTTACCAAGTTTCCAAAAATGTTAACAGCGAGCGCGGACGACGAGTGTCATGGCTTGTACAGGCGGCGTTGCTTAACAGTGTGCGTGTCTAGATCCATCCTTGTGGCGTACTTCGGAGGCTGGCTGGCTGACATGTGGCAGATTAACAACATGAGGTAGTAATAAACACTATTCACACCCACAACTACCTTCACCTAATCACAAGGAAGTGTTCAGAAAATTGTCCGTGATGCATTCTACCTACGTATTACTCTTAAGATAGTATTCAAAAAGTTCTTACTTCACTGTGAACAGTTAATACAACAGTACAAGCAAGGATGTTGGGCACTAACCCACAATTTCAGTTCAGAATTAATGCAGATTCCAGGCGTCTTCATTATCCTGCAGCTATGCTTCTTACACAGTATCTGCATCATAACTACAGCTATTCATTCTACATATCAATTATGCCCTACTATTGCCGTATTTGATGGTACCTGTGGAACTGTAATGTGCAATCACATGTGGGATTTGGTCCAGCCAATGAAAAAAATTAATATGTATTTTGTAAAATAACAGTGAAAATTTGTTGTTTCAAAGGTGTATCTTAAGTTACCCTTTAATATATTTCTCACAATTTAGAAATATGTAATCATTGTTTGTGTTACGGACACAAATTTCCAAAATTGTATACAAGCTGTTTGGTGTGTACAGTAGTTCATTAATGCATAAAGTTATTACCAAACAAATCTTATTAATTTTGTTTTGCAGGCAGAAGCTGGCATCCACGTGAGTATCATAAAACATTTTTTAAATTGTGTAAATGTCTCCGCAGCTTTATCCCGGCGCTCCATGTGAATATGTTTGTAATGACAACTTGTTTGTAACTTTTTATATAAATGTTTTGACAGGAACATTGTGTAAGAGTGCAAATAAAAGAATTTTTGTTTCACATGAAACACAAAAGGTTTTGTGTAATTTAATCATAATACAAGTACTAGTGATTATTTACTACGAGATGAAGGTAGTGCAAAATTATAAGTAGTAAATCTTTACTACGAAGGTTATTAAGCTCATTTGTATGGTGCCTGTTTCATACAAACACTCCACTTGAAACATTGTTTGTACATATTTTTAGGAAGTACAGTATAAGAAAATAGGGAGGGATATTATTTTGAATATAACCACAAGCCTGGAGCAATTGAAATTATAGGTTTCGTAAGGAAAATAAACTCTGTTATATTTCTGTATGGCCTGCCACCATGCTGTGTAGACTGGGTATTTTTTATCTTTATCACCTAGTTATGTCTGTGTTTCACTGGTATTTAAGGTTGTGATGCCAAAATTTTTTTCATTGCGTTTGCGTACACTAAAACTTGCCTGAAATTGACCCTCTATAAAATGGAAACTTGTACAAACCGTAAAAAAAAAGTATTGTTACGTTACGTTTGCTGTGTACGACACTGCTTGAAACAGAAACGGACAATTTTTAAATGGAATTTAACATATTTGTAATAATTGTACTTTCTCACATTTGCTTACATACCATGCAGTTTTTCATAAACGCCTCATGGCGATTATAAAATAAAAATAGGAAAGTACACAGTAACAGTGTCAACAGAATGTCTACCAGAATTTTACTAGCTTAGTACTAAAAATGCATTGTAGCACAGAATTCAGTCCTTTGTAGAAGTATTTATTTCACATAGGTTGTGTCTGCTCAGTTTTAAAATATATGTATTTACTAGTGTATAGTGCACACTTTTATTCAAAAACAACTGATAAATATTAAGGGATGCGTGCTATATGCAGAAAATAGAAAAAAACTCTGAAAAAAGGCTGGCGAGATTGGGGTGAGGGAGAGGTGGAGTTATAGTCGTAAACTGAGGGGTGTCAAGAGTGGGAGGCAGAGAGAGGGAATGTTTCTCACCGCCCGCCAGGTTCCTTTATCATTATTTTTTTTTGTCCAGGTTTTTGTTCATTACACAATATGTGGGTTAAAAACTTGTCTGATGATTGCCAGAAGTTTACTTGCGTTAAACTGTCAGTTACAAAGTATGCTGCTCTGAATTTGACGTGGCAGAAACGAAAGTTAGTAGGTGGCGGTGCGGAAGCAACATGAGAATTTAATTTAGACGTCTCGCTGCCATCAGCTATCTTTCCATGGGGAAAGGAAGGAAAAAAAAGGCGACACTTTTCTTCCCCCCTCCCTTCCTCCTCTTCCTCTGGAAGAGGGAAGGCAAGGCAAAGTGGCAAGGTGGTTTGTGGTTGGTGGTTGTGGCCTCACAGTCCTCAACTTGTCACCACCCCTAGTCGCATTCCTGAGCCTTGCTCTGCTGTCGGGGACGGGGGGTGTTGTGCAGGCGCGTGCACACACACTCAGGCGTGGGCTGGTTGGCAGGCAGCAAGCAACTGGCAGGCTATTTATAGATAGCTGTTGACAAGGGAGAGGCAAGGCACCTCCCCTTTGGGGCACTATTCTCAGATTCACAAACTCGAAATGGCGGGATACAGACTATCGAGTACTCATAATGCAAGGCAAGTCACTATTCTCGCCCGAAAGAAATACGCGTTGTGCTAGTCAAGACTACTTCTGAATGCTGGGAAATATTATCACATGCCAACGCCGCCATAGTTGCATCGCTTCAGTTGAAGACTACAAAAAAAAAATAGATTCTGTTGTTTATGTTGTTCTTCAGACCAAATAAATCATGTTCTATTCTACCATTTATGTACTATGAAAAAAATATGAAGTGCTGTTTATAACCTTTAAAGTGGTAGTTTTTATTTAGTGTGATATGAAAATCTTACTCTTAGCTGACGTGTAAATAAAGTTACTCAGTCCACCGTTAGAGAGTAACACGCGTCGGGGAAAAGCCACAGCGACCCAAGCGGTGACTCAGTCAACTACATCAACAGCTGCGCTAAATTAATCTTGCCTGCTACGTTTCAAACTTACGTTTTTAGAGTTTATTTTATACCATTGGCTACTCGTAATGAAATGTGGAATTCAAACAAAATCTCTGTAGTTATTTTTTTTCTCAACGATACCAATAACATGTAATCATTACATTATTTAGTGTGACGTGTACTGGCACGTAGCACTTACTTGGCCTCTTTATCATAGAGTAATTTCAATTTTTTTGCCTTAATATATATATATATATATATATATATATATGTGTGTGTGTGTGTGTGTGTGTGCGCGTATATATATATATATATATATATATATATATAAAAATTTTTTTTTTTTTTCTGTTTATAACAAATTAAGTAGGCCAACTTAACCAGGTATAAGGATGTATATAGCAGGATCCAACCTATTAATTGGGGATGCTAATAGAGAAATTAACATTAAAAGCCAATTTAAAATTTAACTGTTAAAGCAAGAGAAAAGTATTTAATTTTACGTGTCAATTTTATCGGATTCATGTGGTGTTTGTACTCATTTTAAAGCTAATTTAATTTCAAGCAACTTTTCTAAGTTAACTTTTCTTATATTTTGCCTTGTTTGGATTTTTTAAATTTCAAGTAGCCTCTTAGCTTGCTTCTCCTGGAATAGGATTCATGTGGCAGGCTAGTCAAAGTTCTCTTGCTTGGAAGCACGTACAGAGAAGTGCTGGCTTTTAAAATTTCAAATAAACTCTGAGCTAGCCTGTGCTAGGATGGATTTATCTGGCAGGCAGGTCAGAGTTCACTCGCTTGGAGGCACGTATTGGGACGTACTGGAATGCGATGAGCTCTGCCGGGCGTTTCTCGATAGACGTGGGTGGTAGTGTCGAGCGCAAAACTCCGTAAAGGTGGTGATCCGCGACAGATTGATGACGCTGCACATCCCCAATTAATAAACTAATGAATATTTAGCTGGTATTATGGAATAAAATGCTTTGTAAATTTCTCAGTATCTATGTTACATACAATTTTTAGGTTATAAAAGTCAATTAACCAGCTTTTTAGGCAAGTTGGATCCTGATGTATCCCTCCGCCGCTTGGCCGAGTAAGTCCGAGTGTCCGCCCAGGAAAGTTAGTTGTCGTACATCGGAGCTCGTGGATGGTTGTCGGGAGATGGCCGGCTAAGTTTTTTTTGTTTGTGTTTGTCATCAGTTTGTTGTTATTCATCGGAGCTCGTGACCGGTCGCCGGGAGATGGCCGGCTAAGTTTTTGATTAGTTTGGGTGTCATGGTGGCAGGAAGAGGACATGTTAGACGTGGTAGAGGGGCTGTGAAGCCTAGAGGACGGATTCGTTAGAAGAGATCAGACTTTTTGTTTTGTCTCTCCTTTTTTGGCATACTGCCTTTTCATTTTATAGTAATGTAACCAGAAGTAGGTATTGATAACCATGTAGTCAGAACTAAGGTAGATAAAGTGCCGGGCCAAGTACCACTACGGAGGCAAGCGGCTAGTCGTGATCCGTAGATAAAACAAAAAAGTTACCTCAACTAACTGGGCGAGCACTGGCAGTGTGAATTGCCTTTGTCTGTTAAAGTGCGTCAAAAGAAAGGTTAAATAAAAGGAAAAAATGCCAATATGATTTTTTTATTATTTTTTTATCCGTTTCGGACTAACCTCACTGCTATCAAGGCATCAGTATAATAAACACCGCCTCTACATCAGCTTGCTTGTTTTTGCCATTTTTTTTTGCCTGTTAACTACTTGCAATAGCAACGGAAGAGACTTACGTCCCTGAATCAAAAACATCAACACACAGTAGCTGCAGACGACCCTTTAACTACGACTACTAGGGACCTTGTAACTTCCAACATCTATATATAGATAACAACAACACACGGCGACGAAGCACCACCACATTATAGCGCCCGAACAGGGACCTCATAACTTCCAACATCTATAATAATTATAACAACACGGCGACGAAGCACCACCACATTAGCAAGTTAAACATTTGCTTTAAAAATATATATTTTAACATTACTCAATATTAAAACAATTATTGCAGTTGTTAATATAATTTGCGTGTCTACTGTGCAGCAAATATTTACATAATTTGTACATTGCAAAAACATTTAATGTGCCAAACAATTTTAATTTTAAAACGAATCTCAGCCACGCCATGTTCTTTTTCATTTTGTGGCTCGGATGCACTTCATCACGTGATAATCGACGGCTCCTTATTGGCCATCATTTGAAGCCTCGTGTGTGAGGTGTCTGGAAATTGTCGTTCTCAAGACGTAAATCAGAAACTCCAGACAACAGACTACTAACTACAGCCTGTGGCTTTTCTTTAAGATTTTAGAATTGTACAAGCATGCTAACAGGCTGTGAACCACCAACTACTCACGCTTAGCGACTACTTCCAGCAGATTCCTAGAATAGCGCCCCTGCTCACCAACACCCTCTCAGCTGGCACATTGTAGCCGTTATGAATGTAATTTTTTCTCTCTCTTTTCTTTGTTGTAAGCCATGGTTTCCTTCCTTCCCCTCGTGGCCCATCTATCAATGCCTCCCTCACGCTGCTCCACCATCTCTTATTCCCCCCCCCCCTTTTTTTTTACCACCTAGCAAGGCACGTACATTTTTTTTTCTGGAACTTCTTGTAAAAATTGTGATGCGCACTATACACAAGTAGGAACATATATAGCTTGTTTTGTTGAGTTTGTATAAAACAATACATATGTGAATTTTCTGTTTATCTAAAAAGGAAATAGGGGTGAGACTGTAAAAATTACGGGATCCCACAGAGTTTAGTTTTGGGGAAGGTTTTACTGTGTGATATGATTTTATTAAGTTTGAATATCAGAAATTATTAAATATGAACACATTTCAGTCTGTAAATTTTGTGTAGTTCATTATTACCAATAATGGAAGTACAAGATGCCTACAAAACTGGAAAACAGGGAAAATGTTTGTTTTCTCAGAATTGTTACATAATGATATTATGGTATTCTAGTTAATATCTTCATTAACTAGCCAACTTTTAAGGTTCTTTGTTAACTTGTTGAAAGTATTATGGTTTTATGAAAGTACAGTAAAAAATAATTTTATCATTTTTGTATCCATTTTTTGCCTGTATCTACTGTATATTTCATTTTCTTTGGCCCTGAAAATGTTTCTATTAAAATCATGTTTTAGATGTCATACACGGAATATTATTCTAATTGACTTGAGATTTTCCTGTTATATTAACTGGTAAGTTTTTTTTTTATAAAAATTTATGTTATTGAAATATAAACTAATCAAAGTTTTAATTATTTGTATTTTAACATGCTGCATTTTACACAGCAAAGGCCAGCAATACAGCAGCGAGTGCAGTGATTTACTGGTTAAGTTATTCATTGGGAGCGAGTGTTGAGATCTGCATTGTGTTAGGCAATTGGCTGTTACATTTTTTTTTTTTTCGTTAATGTTAGCTTATAATACACAAAGAAATATCTTCGTGACAGACATGCATTAAAGTCTTATTCATGTGGGTGCAAATTGACTTGCAATTTTTTGTGTACCACACTTTTTTTTGTTTGATTGTTATTGTTTATAGTAGCTGTGGATTTTGTAAAGGAAAAATATAGGATGTTTAACTGTACGTTTGTTAAGTTACGTGTTTACTTTTTGTATGATATTTTAAAGGAACACTTGTCATGTGTGTAAACATATACCTACAGTACACACATTGGTCTACGTGTATTGTACACATGAGTAGGTATAAACAGATCTAGAAGAAAGGTCGTGGATAAATTAAAAATTTAGTATGGAAAACCGGGAAAAATCAGGGAATTTTCCACATTTGATTTTGTAGACACACTTAAATAATTGGATAGTAAATACTTATTATTTTATTCAGAACACAAGGGACTTTCTAAACATATTGTAAAATTACATCAGAAGTGAATTGTAGTGTAGGTTATTTAGGATAAACTGAGCACTGCTTACAATTTTCTGTGAGCTGTTATGCTACCATCTTTATTACTTTAAATACAAAAACTTTTATGTAACTAAAAACTAGTGTAAACATTTCACAACACTCAAAGCTTCACTTCTATGGGAGATGCAAAGCAACGCTAGGAGCAGCACCGTCGCGCCTTGTAGACGGCCCGAATGGTGATAGAATCGTATTTTCCGTATGCGTGACAATGGAGTCGTGAGTTTATTTTCATTTTTAAGGGCTCGTGTGAATTTAATGCAAGGTGTACTTAACATATATAAAACTAATATTGATCACGATGAACTATTTTAATACTAAATAGTAAATATGTAACAAATGGTTTAATATATTCAAATTTTTCATTGAAGTGTGTGTTAGAAACGACGCGAAATAAAGCTGCAGGGAGAGAGTGTATCAATAAATGATTTCGTTATGCCGAAAATACAATTCACAAGAAAAATGGAAATAAATCTTTTCGGCAAACTACAAAATTTATTAAAATTTGTGCGCACGAAATCGGTCTGATCAGAATGCTTATAAGTTACATAATGCTTGAAGGTTTGTTCTTGCTGTTGTTACAACATATATTAATATTATCATTATTACAAGTAGACTAATACTTTATATAAAAAAATGGATAGTGTAAGCCTGTAATTTTCACGTTACTAGATAGTATTTACGAAACGTTCTGCAAACGTAGCTTCTGAAATTTTTTTGTAACAAATTTTGAAGGGGAAAAATTAGCTACTTTTCAAAAATAAACATAAAAACTAAAAATTATTTAAAAAAAAAACTCTCTTGCTAAGTACTGTATATATTTAAAAACTTAAAACTGCATAGACACGTTTATATCATTTCAACAATTTAGTATACAGTAAATGGACGAGGTTAGGCCTAACTTCATCAGTTCTAAATAAACTAGCTATAATGAAAGCAACGTGTTTACTACAATATGTACGGAAATTAGAAAACAAAATACAAATAGTTAATACAGAATTAGTTTAGAGAATACTGTTTATAATATGAATACAGTTAGTTTGGCAGAAGTTGCAATGTGTGTAAAATGACAACACTCATAAAACAATATTTTTACATTGTTACCTATCGACAGTACTCTTCATATACATATATAAACATATTTTTAATAAAACTCTTATTTTTACAATGGAGAACAGTACTTTTGCCACTTAGTATTTGTTTATAGACTTTAAATTGCTTCGCTACACGTGTACAATATAGCGTCTGCAGTCGGTATCACCATTCTGAAGGTTCAGAAGTTCACCACTTTAAAGATTAGCCTGTAAAAGAACTGTGTAGCTCATTAGTAAACGTTGCACTTAAACGTGGCAATATGAAAGAATGTGTTGTATGACGGTGGGATAAGGTTCTAGGGGCAAGGGGAGGTACATGTGGAGGAGTCAAGGTAGGCACATTAATGAATCTCACCATACAGGTTTCTATTCACAAAATAAAAATTTATCATGGAATGTTTTTTTTTTTGCATTTTATTGACAATTTCTAAAAAAGATGTAATAACCTTGTTTTGGCTATTAATGTGCACGTAACTATAGATTTTTATTGATATGTTTTCCTTGAAAAGTCGGGTTAGATTCATTTTGGAGGTTTGGAAAGCAGTTGTTTTTGGTAGGTAGCTGTCAGGTGTTCCTTAAGGTGGCGCTTGACCAAAATTGTCTGTTTTTTCATATACGAGGTATGGTTTGTTTTATAGACAAACATTGCAACTGTAGTAATGTTCATTGTTGCATAGCACTTGTCAACAAAATAAATGGAACACATTGTGTTAGAAACATGCACGTTTTTATTCCATTCTCTTAAAATTTTTAATGTGTACAGTTCTTAGTCCAGATTTATTCCACTTCCTCAAACAGGGATAATTTTAGAGGTTGACATAATAAATGAATAGAAAAATTCTATTTTCTTGTACTGTATTTTCTCTTCTACATTTTACCGGTCCGTGGCATAGTCAGTTAGGTACCGGTCTACAGTGCAAGAGGTCCTGGGTTCAAGTACCAACTCGGTCATGGTTGTTGTCCCTTTGTCTCACGTCAACCTCATTGGCTCTTGATCTTGTCGAAGGTCTGTAAAACCCGCTTACATCACTACTAATTTTGTGTTTGTGTAGGTGCGGTATCCTAGCACATATTAAACAGATGTGAAATTGTAATCATTCTGGTTTGCTTGGCAAAATACAGTAAAACCTCTTTATAACAACCCCTTATATAACAGCCACCTCTCTATAACAACCCTTTTCTCAAGAACTGTAGAGTTTTAAAATAGGGGTTTTGCTGTATAATTAAACCTCTTTATAAAGACCACCCCTATATAAAGACCCTATTCTAGGGAACCGTGAGGAGTCTTTAAAGAGAGGTTGTACTGTAATCACCATTTGTTTTGATTATTCAGGTTACATATATGCATATTTTTGTTTAAATGTAGCTGGATTCCATATTCACATGTACTCAGAATACAAAATTATGAACTCAATACTTTTATGAATGCTTCTATTTACGATTTTGTTTAAATATTTTTGTTATGATTTTGGTATTTTTTCTATGTCATTTTCCAAGTTGAATAAAGTTCTTTACTGCAGTTTTATTGTGGTTATTTTTATAATTAGTTTTCTTGAGTATTTTTATTTTGGCTCATTGACAATCTTAAAAGGAGTCATTTCAAATTCAGACCTTCCAACCATCCGGATTTTGGCCGGAGTCTCCGGATTTTTTAGGTTGTCTCCCGCCCTCCGTATTTTTTACAGAAATATCCGGATTTGTGATTTCCACGGCATGTTTTTTCATATTTTTAATGTCGAACGATAAAAATAATCGATTATCGCAGCTAAGTTTGCGAGCGATGCGACTCATAATACAATCGATTATCGCAGCGTAAGTCGTAACTGAAGGAATCGTCGAATCGAAATATTAGTTCCGGTTCGTCGGCCATTATTGGTCTGTGACGAGTTATTTGTAATTTTAAAATGTCCAGAAAATATGAAATTGTGTATAGAAATGCGTTTTCAGATGAGTTCCCGTGTATTAAAGAATCTCGAAAAGGTGCTACATATGCTTTCTGTTACTTGTGTAGGTGTGATTTTTCCGTGGCACATGGCGGGAAACGTGATGTTATCAAGCATGTGCAAACAAAAAAACACAAAGAAAGCACAGTATGTGTTGAAAGTAATCGTAAGTTAAACTTTTGTGTTAAAGAAAATGACAGTGAAAGTGTTACACATGCGGAGTGTCTGTTTACTTCTTTTATAATTGAACATAACCTCCCATTCAACTGTGCCGACCACGCCGGGGCGTTGTTTAGGAGTATGTTCCCCGACAGCCTGATAGCCAAGCAGTATGGATGTGCCCGAACTAAAACATCAGCAATTGTGCGTGAAATAGGCATTAACGAAAAGAAGAAAACAATCGAAATTCTTCAAAACACGCCATTTTCTGTTTCTACAGATGGTAGCAACAAAAGTTATGCTAAGCTGTACCCTATTGTAGTCACTTTGTACAACACAGATTCTCAACAAATTGAAGATTGTATACTCTCTGTCCCTTCACTAGAAGGTGATGCAACTGGTCAGAACATTGGTAATCTTGTACTTGCCAGCCTTAAGTCGTGTAATATCCTGCTGTCGAATGTTTTGGCCCTAAGTGCAGACAATGCACCTGTGATGTTGGGAGCGAAGAAAGGTGTTGCTGCTCACTTAAAAACTGAGATACCAAATCTCATAGTAATAGGTTGCCCTTGCCACTTAATAAATTTAGCTGCTGAGAAGGGAGCAGCATGTCTTCCTGTCAAAATTGATGAGTATTTAATCGACATTTAT
>PNEQ01001166.1:0-19308 GCA_003012365.1 Medauroidea extradentata
ACGGAATGGAAGAAAGCAATCGTGGTGCCTATCTTCAAGCAGGGTGAGGGCAGGGAAAGCCCCGGGAGTTATAGACCTGTTAGTCTCACATCGACTACTGGGAAGGTGATGGAGAGATTGGTAGTGCAGTATGTAGTAAAGATCATCGACAGGAAGAAATGGCTGCTGGAGTGCCAGCATGGATTTAGGAAGGGTTTTTTGTGTGAAACCCAGTTGGCAGGACTGCTGGAGGATCTCATACATGCAGTGGACGGGGGGAAGCAGGTGGATGCTTGTTTTATTGATTATGAGAAGGCATTTGATAAGGTGCCTCATG
This sequence comes from Medauroidea extradentata, assembly GCA_003012365.1. Taxonomy (NCBI): domain Eukaryota; kingdom Metazoa; phylum Arthropoda; class Insecta; order Phasmatodea; family Phasmatidae; genus Medauroidea; species Medauroidea extradentata. The sequence continues at coordinate 317 of PNEQ01001166.1, forward strand.
GCGTGATGATGAGTAAAGTAGATAGTCTCCTTGCGGATAAGAGGGTGGTGGAGTGGATAGGGGACTTCCTGAGAGGGCGGAGACAGTGGGTGAAGGTAGGAGAGGCTTGTTCAAGAGAAGGTGTAGTGACTTCCGGGGTGCCCCAGGGTAGTGTTTTGGGGCCTTTATTGTTCACAATAATGGTGAATGACATGGGCATAGGGATGACAGGGAAACTGAGGCAGTTTGCTGACGATTGTGTGGTTTACAAGGATGTAGGTGGGGAAAAGGGGTTACAGGAGGACATAGATAGGTTAAAAAGGTGGACTGTAAAGAACAAAATGAACATTAATGTGAGGAAAACTAAGGTAGTAAAGTTTACCAAGAAGCAGAGGAGGAGTGAGGAGACCTACAAATGGGGAGAAAAGGTGATAGGGAATGCTGTAGATTATAAGTACTTAGGGGTGGTGTTGCAGGAGGATTTGGGTTGGAAGAAACAAGTACAGAAAGTGGTCTGAAAGGGGAGAAGGGCCCTGGGAATGTTGGGTAGGGCACTACAGGGAGTAAACGCCGAAGTAAAAGAAAAGGCATACAACACCATGGTTAGACCAATTATTGAATATGCGGCTGCGGTCTGGGACCCCTATGTGGAGGCTGAGATACAGGAGCTGGAGAAGGTGCAAAGGAGGGCGGCACGATGGGTGAAGGGCAGGTGGAGAAGACGTGGGAAGGATGGAGAGGATGAAAGGAACTTTAGGCCTTCATTAATGATGAGGGAGATGGGTTTGCAGTCCTTGAAGGAGAGGAGAAGGGTGGAGAGGCTGGTCAGAATGTTCAGGGTGGTGAATGAAGGAGGGGGATGGGGGGAGTTAAATAACAAATTGGTCAAGGGTGTGTACAGAGGTCGGGGGATAACAGCAGGAAGATTCAGAGAACTTGGGGGAGGACTGAGAGGAGAAAGCAGTCCATGTTGGTGAGGACGGTGAGGGAGTGGAATGCGCTGCAGGAGGATATAGTTGCGGCGAGGAGTGTAGGTCAGTTCAGGGGGCAATTACTAAGGGGTAAGGATTGAAGGAATAGCGACTTGCCACCGGGCGTCAGCTCAATTGCAAGTTTTATTATTATTATTATTATTATTATTATTATTATTATTATTATTATTATTATTATTATTATTATTATAAGTAAGTAAAAGCTGGTTACAGACGAAAACCACTCTGATGTGTTCCAGTTGTGTTACACAAAAATGCTGCTCTCCATAAATGAAGCACTTAATTATTCACGAACACAAAATGAACACACGCATCCACTGCACTGAAAGAACCACGACATTATGGAAATTTACTTTCACACTTCAAAACACAACTACAACATATAAACTTGTAATGAAAACTTTGTAACAATTTTCCTTCATAATTTGATATGAACCTATACTTCTGACATTCTTGTTAAATCACGAAAAGGCTACAAAATTTGAGGTTACGAAAAATTTACCCAAAAAACATTACTTTTAGCGCGAGAAATGTTCACTGCTACATGGAAGCTATATCTGCATGTAAGCATGCGGGTGTGCAGACAGCTTTTGCTGTTCAAGTGGCAGTGAGAATGATGTTACAAATTTTCTGATTGGCTTGTGTAAATCGGAGAGAGGAGACAGTTGCGCCGAGCCAAAATAGGCTCCGCCCCTTGCGTCTTGCGTTTTCGAGTATATTTAATTCCAACTACGACTCGAGGTGCAGGTGCAGAGCAGATTTCCTTGTGTTGCGCTGCGTCGGTGCAAAACGCAAGTGGTGATATTTAATCGGCCCCCTACGCCTTGGTGAAGATGAGTGTGAATTGTTTTGTTTATTTTCTGTGTTCGTGACATGGCAGTAAACGTACATGTTGCGAGATACTTTTTTAAATGCAGGCAAGTGGATGCATGTGATGAATCCGATGACTAACTTTCTGTTACAGCACATATTTTAGAAAATCTGCACAGTGTTTTGCGTGAATTACGAATTTGAATAAAATTAAATTTTGGTCCTATAACCTTAATTTACATACAACCTTACTGCATCTCATTTCATGCGTCACATAACATTTAATCCTTCTGGAAACTGAATGTCCATTCTCAAATTAATTGTATTAGATTTTAGAGTGGATATAATTATGTTCGTAGAAGTAGTAACATAAGCCACAAATATTACCAAAAAAAAAAAATACAGGAATACAAATAGCAATTATATTTTACACATTTCCCAGATGAAACTGAACACAATTTTTACTATATATCAGATGTTCTGATTCAACATTTGAAAGACAACTTCTTAAAATAGCTCAGCTACTTGTTACACATTTTGAAAATAGAGCCTTATAACTTCTACACCCGAACTACTCTATCTCGCAGAGGTGGTGTAGAAGGTGTAGCACCCGGGTGTAGAAGTTGTAGTTACACCCGCCGCATGAACGCTTTGGTTGTAACAACCAGATCGTCACTTCCGGCAAAAAAAACGCAATGTTGCAGTTTGGGTGTAGAAGTTGTAAAAGTTGCAAATAGGTGTAGACCGCCTAAACTAAGCTACAATCACAGGTCGCCGCCATAATTGCACTAATTTGCAGCACCGTCTCTTGAGACTGTGCGGCAAAATCTGCTCGCAGTGCGCACCCAGCGAGTGCAAATCTCAATTGGAATTCGAAAATCCGAATGCTCCCAACGGGACCCGATTAAGGCCCGTAATTATTAACGTCTTTCGAAGTACAACCAATCTCCATTCACCCTAATCTGGAGTTTTGCACATTATAGACCTCTTTCAGAGAGCGGTGGATAGCCGGCGAACAACCATTCGCCACCAAGTTTCCACTTTTTGGGAGATTGCAGGTGAATGACGGCCTGGCCTCATTCGGCGAATCACCAGCTGATCTGTAGAGACGATTTATGAAAAATGGCGAGGAATTTTAACGAATTCATGCGGCACATGGATGAAGTTATCAACTATTATGAATAAATAGATGACCAAAGTGATGCGCGACTACCCAAAATATATATTAGGGACATAGAAGATCCCTTTTCAACTGCAGTTCATCTCTGCGCGATACATCACAAGCATTACATTCTGCAGTGATTTTCTTCCACACTTCCTTTTGTTGTAGTTGGACACAGAGTCAGTTTTCTTATTTGTAGTTATGTTTTTGTATTTTTTTATCAGGTCAAAAAAAATTGCTTTTTCGTTAGGAGTGTATCGCACTGTCGAATTTTTAATTTTCCATAATCAAACTTTTCCGCGGCTTCCTTCAATCACTTCGAATATCTAGATGATTGTAAGTTCAATGTTCACCGAGATAGGGTGTGATGTGTAGACAGCAAGTCTCACGTTTTATGAAATAAAGATAATCCCAAAAGAATCACTCTTAAATATAAAGAACGTGTAATGTGGAAACAAGTCGGCGAGATTAATGTGATGCTGAAACAACCCATCCAAGCAAGTAAAATAGAGAGATAATGTCACTGTTCCAAGCAATTAGCTAAACATGTACTTGCAAAACATATTCGCTATTTATTTACATTATCATTTGCATAAAAGTCTTAAGCAAAGTTTTTAAGGTTACAAAAATAACCTCGTCAACAAACCAACTCTATTTTCTCGTCGTGTGCCATGGAAAAATACCCTCAAAATTTAATCCAGGGAAAGGATAATAAATCGTTGCCCACTTTAAATTGCTTATTTAGTACAAAACATTTCAGTTTCGTACTTATACTGTACTTCGTAACTATTAAAAGCTGAAATGTGTACATGAAAACGTAAATAATAAGTACAGATAAAGACATCCAACTTTTATGTTAATTCACTTTCACACACCCGAAAATTGTACAATGCGCATGCGCGAAGTGCGCAGATATACTTGCGTCGAGCCATTTGCTAGTCGCAGATTTTGGGGCAATTTGCGCACTCACGTGACCACTTGCATCTGTATATTTGTATATTTAATACGAAAGCAACGCAGCGCAGGTGCAAATTTTGAGCTGCACCTCTCAAAAGCAATATTTAATCGGCCCTAGGAAGTTCTGGTAATTGGAATAAGCGGAACTCGACCAGTGCGCGCCGCGAGCAGTCCAGAGCGGGTGGAATACGCCATAAGCCGGATTATTGTTATTTCTACTACAGGTTAGAAAAATCAATGTTAAAGGTTTGGCACAGAGAAATATTCTGTCGCTAGTTGTGCTGCATTCGCATGTGGGGATACATTAACATTACTGTGAATAGGAGAAACTCATAAATTGGTTTATAATATATTGTGCTTACATTATTTTACGTTATACGTTTATCGTTTTTAAATTATAACCTTTTCTCTTTATTTTCAAGCTTGTAAGTGCGCCTGTGGGATGTTTTTACGTACATAAGCAGTTGAAATATAAATGTGTGCGTTTGTTTACAGTTTATAGCGAGGACACACTGGTTATAGGGCAGTATTCATAGTTATATCTTAAGCACTAGCTCCATTAAGATGTTGTTATTTGCTGTCTTACATTCGATTTTACTTCCATAAAGACTTTTTAAAGCTAATCTCAAGCAACTGCTAACAAGACAGTCTCCACTAAGCCAATTATGATCCTCTGTCTTAAGACTGTGTTTTCATGTTACATAGTGTGTGCTTGAGAACACCTTTTCGGAACTGTTTTTCATAGTCGTCGAGCACCTGCTTAAGCAAAGGAATAAGATCGTCTTCGTCAAGTCAACTGCTGAGGTGACTAGAGACCGTCTCGATGCATTGTAAAATGCGGATGTTAGTGAATAACGATAACCTCGTACACTATAAGAACTGTATTCCTATTGTAAAGCGTATCAAACATTGTATATATGACGCCGATTGAGTTTTGCATTTGGCGAAACCTTTGTAGTGAGTATTCATTTATTTCTTCCGAAACAGAAAAAAATTGTCTCGTAATATATTTGTGTCAATTCCCGTCTGCAGTTCGAGATTTAAAAAATCTTTGTGGTGAAAATACATAGGCCTATTACGAAATATAAGGTTCTCTTCGATGTAGCTACATTTCACATATTAACAGGTCATCTGAACATCATCGTCAATGGAAAGCCACAGGGTGACTTCCTTACCATTAGCGTCAATCATAGTGGCTTTAACCCTACCACTCCTTCTCATGTGTTCACAAACATCAGACTCTACACTAGAGCCACAGGGGTTCTCCTCTATCTTCTGTTCCTGGAGGTTTCTTCTTTTACGACCAGTACTGCAAACTTTCCAAAACAACCACAAAACAAGTAAAAACGTTAGCGCCAAAATAACGACAGTGGATGCAATCTCCCAATACACAACCGACTGAGGACTTAACGCTTCTGCTCGGGGCAGAACTCCTAATCCTATCAAATATGGGTTCCTCACAATAATGACCATCAAAACCAGAATTACCAGGCCTAATGAAATACTTTGCAAGTTACGCACCCAAAAATCTTCTAACCCTAATGGGTTATCTAAACTGATCTTAGCCTCCTTGACCACACTTGTCTCCAACGTAAAATTCAAATGAGGTATGGCGGAAGGCCAATCCTCTTTCAGACAATCATTAAACGATGGGAAAACGGTCAAAGTAGAAGTAGTGTGAGGATGAAATCTAAGTTTCTTTAATTTAGACCAAACGGCGGGAATGACATGAATCATTTCAAATTTAGTCTTAGCGTTAAAATCACATGGGTAAATCTCTGTGTTTTTACTAAAACCATACTGGACGGTTGAGAAGATTTTATTTTTTCCAAATGTTTTAACAATCTAACACAGTATATTAATTTTTCAATGACTTTAGAAAAGGATGTGAGCAAGGAGATTGATCTATAATTAGCTGCACTAGAACGGTCCCCCAGTGAAATGATATTGGCAAGGTATTATATTACCAAACTTTTAGTTTTATTCTTTTTAAATTGTATTTATAGATTGTAATTCCATATATACTTGTTCTTAACTACAGTTAAATTGTTTATATTATACCTTTTGTTGTATTTCTATAGGTAGGCATTCTTAAGGCAAGTTCTACAGCATGTAAGTTAATGAAGGACTGGATGTTATGTACAAGTGTATGTGCTAAGGCTTGTGTGTCATGTGTTGTGTTTTTTGTGTGTACATATATTTTTGTGTGTAGTATGTTAAATAGGCGTATAATATTTTTTGACATGTCCTATACCATTATGTATTGTCTCTTGGATGCAATAAAAATTATTCAATCAAATTTCTACAATTTATTATGTTGTACATGTAAAAAAAATAGTGAAAGCAGTCTATTTTCTAATAAATGTATTCGTGAAGAAGTTTCCTTTATACAGTCCAATTAAGTTCCTGATAAGGCAATAGCAAATACAATATTTCGTAACTCCATGGTGGTAGTAATTTATATTCACTGAATATTGCATTTTAGCGATTTCTTGTAAATGCAAACAGTTTTGGCAAACGCTTGCTAACAGCTTGTGACAAATTCAACCGCTAAAATACGCATATTGTCATTGATGCTTGTTACAAGAACGGCCGAATAGAACAAAAACTGAATAGTGAAACATCTTTCTTAATATTTACTTTGTAATCCTTGATGTTGTTGTTTTTTTTTTTCTTGTTGGGGACATGTCAACAAAAAAGCTCAAAGGGAAATTTTAAACGCGGAAGGAAAAGGAATGCGATGTTGATGTGCGGGGTTAAAGTTTGATGTACAATGTTAATCCCATAATTTTTTTTTACAGGAAATATTTGTAAGTTTGTTACACAATACTGCGGTTTGTTGATTTTGTAGGTTAGGGGGAGATATTTTATTTAATATTATTATTTAATTATTATTTGCTATTATGTAAGAGATATTAGTGTGTATACATTTTTAGAGCACTTTACATCTAGATCTTAATGTGCTGGTGAGAGGTGAAATGATGTATGGAGTAGCACACGGTTCCCAGATGCGAAAATCCGGGTATTGATTCCGCCGGGAATCGAACCCGGATCGTTTAGTGGGGGGCTAGTAATCTGACTACTCAACCACCTTGCCCTTGATTTATTGAATTTACTTATGTTAGTAGTAACAAGCAAATTGTACACAAATATCTAATCTGTAGAAAAATGTCATGGCTAACCATGTTACATATGTGCATAACCTTTAAGCCGTATTCAAAACCGCTAGGAGATTGCTATTTATGTTACTAAATCGACAACGTTACTAATTTTAGGGCAAACAAATTTAAGGGATGTAGGGTTGCCTGATTTACTATGTAGAGTAAATCCCGCCACACACTATACATTATTTCTTACTAGTTCGCTTACTAGAATATTTACTAGTTTCTTTACTGGGTAGGTTACAAGCCAGTACACTAGGTGCGTTACAAGTTTCTACTGCACACAGTACTGGTTGGTTTTGTAAAGAGAATTTTCTCCACAACATGAGTCTGTCCAAGCGACTAAAATTTGCCGCAGCGACACTTCTCATTGCTTCAGAAGCACAAAGGAATTTAAAAAAAGAGCTTTGTTGGCAATGAACTGTGTTGCTTATAAACTAATGAAGTCTTATCTTTTGAATAGGAAACAATGTGTTGAAATTAAAAGTGACAATGGCACTTTTTGGTCGGAATGGAAAATGGTAACTGAAGGTGTCCCTCAAGGTAGCATTTTGGGCCCTGTTTTATTTCTTTTATATATCAATGACAATATAAAATATGGTACACTAACACTTTTCACTGACCATACTAGTCTTATTATTTGTGATAAAAATCTAAACACTTTTAAAAACAAAAAGTAAAACAATGCTAGACATTATAACAAACTGGTTTAAGTTAAGACAAGTAAGTTCATATTAAATGTATCAAAAAATTTATTTATGCAATTCTCAAATAATAACAGTGAAAATATTCCTGTTTTAAATCAATATGGAAATAGTATAATAAAATAAGCAACTTTTGTTAAATTTCTAGTATCTTAACATTGATAATAGATTAATCTAGACAAAGCATATTTCATTGTTGGAAAGTAAGATAGCGTCTGCTTGTCATATGTTAAGAATGCTGAAAGAAATTGTTGATTATAAGACCTTGAAACAAGTTTATTATGCATTTTTTAGTTGTATTATATGAGATACTGTATTGAATTTTGGGGTAGTCACACTAATAATAAAAATATCTTTATAATGCAAAAGAAAGCTATTAGAATATTATCAAACTCGACCAGCTTAACTTCATGCAGGTGCTTATTTATAGTTGAAAAGATTCCAACACTTTATAACATTTATTTGATAAATACTCTCAAATTAATTCATATGCATAAACGTTTTTACAACTCAAATAATTCTGTTCACTCTCGTTTCATAAGAAGTGGTTATAGATTAATAAGACATATTCATCATCATAGCTCTAAGTTTGAAAAAGATATCTTTTATTCTAGTTTTCAACTTTTTAATCTAAGTTTTTTACTTCCTAAAAATATAACTGAGAAACATAGTATTTATAAATTTGTGAAATTTGTATGCAAATTAATAGATCACCAGTACTTTTATAATATCCAAGAAATTAAAGATTTTCTTACAAATAGTGGCTAGATAAGCCTGCCCTTTGGAGTGTTAATGTATAATGTAATTGATTGTGTGAAAAATGTATTTTTATTAATGTAATTTTATATCATGGCCTGTTATGTAATAGGTAATTATTATGTTTTTATGTTTTAATATTTTATATTTTTATAAGACAAATTCTATAGGCCTATCCTCAAGTAGTATTACTTATAAAGGATCAATGGAATGATGGAAATATATAATAAATAAATAAATGGCGGTTACGATGGAATCGGAATCACGGCACCCTTATGTTTTTGGAAGAACTTGAGTAGGAAAATTGTGGCTATGCCTTGTATTTGTGTATGTGTATTTTGCCGACTTCCGAAATTATTATTGCTGGAACTTCCTGTTTTTTTTTTTTTTTTTTGCAGTCAATTCAGTTGGTCTTTCATCCACTATGTAAACTGCTCTTTCGTTCAATTCTTTCCCTCCATGTTTTTGTTTCTCAATACTCGCGCAGGCCAAAACTTCTAGTGTTGTTGTTTTGATGAATTCTGATTGGCAGCTGCTTAAATATTGTAGTGCAGCTCGCAACAAAAATAGGACGCCGGCAATCAGGTAAATCCAGTACCTGAGCTCGCAGGGTTGTTAGTAGCATGCAAGGTTTTTAGTAGAGAAGCTAGTAGCAGAGCAAGTACGATTCTTAGTATACAATATTGTAAGGAATATTGTACCGTGTGCGGTGGGCTTAACACGCTAAATCTCCAAATAGCTCTGCAAAATTGGCTGCTGGGGTTTATCTAAGCTTTATTTATTTTACTTCTTTATTTGGTTATTTATTAGGGAGGGGGTGGTGGTTAAGGGTTTACTCCTTCGCTCCCCACCTAGAGTTCGATCCACGGTGTGTTTGGGCCTGGATCTTTTACATGTGGGAAACTTGGTGAACGTTGCCATTGACAAGCTGTTTTTCTTAGTGAACCCCTAATTTCCTCTGTTTTTCTCATTCCACCGCTGCTCCTCGCTGATCTCACCTTACCTCATCAATTCCTCGTGCCAGAGGGCAACAGTTCGGTCTCACTTGTTAATAGCTGACTTAGCCTTCACCCTGGCTGCCTTCTCCCACCCACATTATGACCCTGCCAGTTGGTGTGATACACTTATTAAAGTAGTTTTCATTAGTTTAGTTATTTATTAATTTATTTATTTCAGAATGTCTCAGAGAACAATTCTCTGTTTAGGGACTGTACATATACAAATTTATGGGGCTATTTTAATACATTACTTAAAGTAGTGTAGTCTTTTGGTTCACAATGAATAACTTATGTCAGCAATTTAGGTATTTACACTTTATATGTATTCAAGGCTAACCACTGCAGCTTGTTGATTTTTGCACCAACACCCACATACAGAAACAATACAATCCATGCTATAAGTATGTAATTTCAGTACTATTGACAAATGCCTTCTGTTGAAGCAGGTTAATAATAGGAGTGATGTAAACGGATAAAACAAGACTTTATTACACCGTGCTGTAATAGCAACCAAACTACAACTCTACCGGAAGCACAATGGCACAGAGCACACACATCAGAAACAGTCTTAACTTAAACAAGAGTCAAAATCATTCACATCAATATCAACTATCAACTGCTTACACATTCCTTGTTCGGGATGTAATATTAACCTTTACTCAACGCCATCCCTTAAATTTACATACTCAAAACACACAGAACTGAACAAAAAACCATTTCACCAAATATGAACACATGCTAAAGCACAAAAAATTAAAAACACAAAAATTCCTTGCAAAGAAAAACAGTTACTGAACAAGGGCAATCTTTTCTACACAAACATTGAGCTTGGCTCCCCCCAAGGGTTTGGTCAAAACATCAGGTAACATTTCCTCGGTTGGTACATACACAACACTTACAATGCCACACTCTACATGTTCCCTTAGAAAATGAAGCCTGATGACTATGTGTTCTGATCTATTGTTTGTAACAGAGTTTTTTACAAGCTGAATTGCACCCTTATTGTCACAGCACAGAACACACGATTCTTTCATTCCCTTTGTGGTCTATTTCTAACACCAATTGCCTCACAAGTGGACAAGGCTACAGTCCTCTGCTTCTTGCTGTGTCATGACACTGCACCACCAGACTGCTTGAACACACACCCAATGACAGAATATCTGCCGTTGATTTGGTTCCTCCAGTCAGCATCACAATAGCTCTTCAGCTCACTGTCACCATCCCTAGAGAACTCTAGCTTGTAGTTTGATGTTCCTTTTAAGTACCTCATCATTATTTTTAACTGCTTTCCAGTGCATTTTCTTGTGGGAACCGTTAAACCTACTTAAAAGTTTCATCGCAAATGAAATGTCCGGTCTTGTGAGCTGAGAGAGATATAGGAGGCTCCCGATGGCTTCCTGATATGGGACGTCAAAATCTTCGCAGTCTTGGCTATCTTGTTCGCTTACTATATTGAAGTTCAGACTTGGGTAGAGTGGAGTTGGTGATGGTTTGGCCTCGCTCATGCCAATGAAATTTTTTTAAAACCTTTTCGGCATACTTTTCTTGAGACATCCAGATGATTCCTCTTTGTTTAAATCTGGTAATGGTTGTGCCAAGACACTGATTTACACAGCCTAAGTCTTTCATCTGAAAATGCATATTCAGTGAGGTTTTGACTTCCTGCATTAGCTTTTTGTTGTTCAAGAAGAACAGCATATCGTCAACGTACAGCGCAAAAATCAGCACAGTAGTATCATCCCTCAAGTGGTAAACACAAGGGTCTGCACTAGACCTGTTGAACTTGAGTCTTGTTAACACTTCATCAATATTTTTGTTACAATTCCTCCCAGCCTGCTTCAATCCATATACAGCCTTCTTCAGTTTCCACACTTTTCCTTTCTCCACCGATTTGAATTCTTTTGTGGGGATGACGTAGATATCCTCTTATTTACTATGGAAGAATAAATTTGAAACCTTGGTGGGCATTGCAACGTGCCCGACTTCCATACTGTATACAAGCAGACAGCCAGAGAAGTACTTTGCTATGGGGGATGATTGTAAGGTTAGCTCGGAGGAAGAGAAGATTTATTTGTTCTTCTTCACAAGAATCACCATTGATCGGTATGGATGTTTGAAAGATGGCTAAAAATGTTGTGCAAACTTTCCTTTTCCTCTTATGGGTGTTAGACAAAGAGGGAAGACAAGATGCGTGACCTTTCATGGATTCTCGCTAGATGGCACACCTCAAAGTGTACTCCGTTGACACCTTCCTTCTTTGAAGACTAACTTGCTCTAGACTAAACAAGGAAATACGAAGTCAGCTATGCGCACAGTAGACACATGTAGGGCCTAAGCATTTATGGTATATTTGAACCTATTCGCTGCTTTTTTGGATGCATGATTATTTTCATCACTCTCCATTCCCCTTGATGTTGTAAAATGTCGCATAAGTTAATTGAAAACTAACAAGTAATCGTAGTCTTGATCTTTGAAAGAACTATGCAATGGGAGTGCATGACTAGATTTAGTTGCTTGGACATACTTCATTGTGAAATGTATGACTGTCAAAAGAAAACTAAAACAGTAATTTGACAGTCATTTATTTCGCAGTGGAGTATGTCCAAGCAACTTAAACCAGTCAATGCTAGTCTTGTCTTACATCTTTCTGAATGTTGCAGTAGAGAATGTAATGTAACCTTTTCTTGTTGTTTGGTGTTAAATTGGTGCGAGCAAATGTTGATTACCATTCCATTATTTAATTTTCTTATTTTGTCAAAAATATAATTTTCCCCAGAATGAAAAATTTTCAATAGATAATAGATAGCAACATAAGTAATTTTCACATCATGCTATTGTGAAAACCATAGTGATGAGATGGCCATGGAACTGTACTAAAAACTGTTACTAAACATCATGAAAAAAAAAAGTAAGTAAACTACTCTTACGTTTCCCCAGTGCTAGGGAAACTTCTCAAGTACTTTTAAAATAAAAGAAGCCAAGCTCCAGCTTAAGTTCCTTTGGAAGAAAGGAGCTAGCTCACTTCAAAACTCATCTATCCTGGAACTTAGCTCATTTCGAGCTCCTTTCGTAGACTGTTAGCAATAGCCTATTAAAAAGATGTTATTAAATTTTTAAACGAAGTCTATTAATTTGCATCGCGATAAATTAATTTTCAACTCTTACTTGCACAGTTAGTGTATTTCAGTTGAAATTGTCTTTAAGGGTGCGGTGTACCACAATTTTCATCACCATTTTTTATTTGTACCAGATATTTTTTTTTCTTATTTTAGACATAAAATGTGACTAAATTGGGCTCTTATGAAATTTTTTTATCTCTCATAGTTTTCGCGTAATGGCTTGTTAAGTCATATTTTGCATATTTACGTTTTAACGACCACACTAAAACCAACTGATGTGCCAAACTAAAAAAGATCACAGTGGATAAAGACATTGCAGGCTACAATAACATGCTCATAAAATTAAAGAATAAAAATTATTTGTATTTAAAAAAAGTTATTGAATTTTTAAAACTTTTATTTTCAGTTTCAGCATGCAAAAACTGCAATTTAAAGTATCAAATACAGTATTTTTTTATCAGAAATTAATGTTTGAAGCTACTTGCAAATATTTTAATTGGCCTTTCTTTTTTGTTACAAAGGTTTTGAAAAGAGACAAAATGGTGCCTTGTCAGCAGCTTATACTTGGTACAGTATGTTTTTCAAGACAAATGAAAAAATGTTCATCCATGCTAAAAAAAAGAACATTTTCTACAGTGCTACATGTGCAAAGTTTCAAAAAATAATTTATAACCTAATAAGTTTTGTAAAATATCTATCTTAAATATGAAGTTAAGTGTTACTAGTAATTTTAGAGTTACAGAAACGAGACACATCAGTATTTAAAACTGTTTTTTTATTTATTATTTTGATTAAATTAGTAAATCACATTGACACAGTAGGCCTACATGTTAGTTTTGTAAGCAATGAATAATAACTTATGACTTTTTAGTTTTATTGAAATTCACTATTTCCATTCTTACACACTAGTATTTCCCACAGCAATGGCATGATTTACTTTGCAGGATTTGGTTTTTCTAATGTCAGCTATGCGCACGCCAGATGTTCCGAGTAAGTAAAAAACAGAGGTGGGAAGCATGTGGCCAATCTTATCTCACCAACGACTGTAGTATCGCTCACATAAAAACTGTCTCTGGCATGTCGGAAGATAATAGGGTAAATAGAGGATGTGGTGGAAGAGAGTAGGGCACAGTATTTTGTGCACCCCTAATATGCTTCACATCTGACCTTCAGACTACAAGCACCCCTTCCCCTTTGTGATCACAACTATTTCTCTCCTTCTGTCTATTGCCATGCGTACACACACAAGCCTGCTCTCTCCTTTCTTTCGGCAGTTCGCAGATGAGATCAGTATTTTACTGTATTCCTCTCACTTCCGTTCCAACACCACAACATGATAGGGAGGGCGAGGGAGGGGGCAGCAATGTGTGTGGCAATTCAACTGGACAGACTGGCGTAGAGGGAAAGGATGCCAACGGATGGGGAGTTACATTTTATTGCTATTTACTCGATGTTACCATGAAGACTCAGAATCAAAAAAGTAGCACGCTCATTCGAGCTGAAGCTACAAATTAAGGAGTGAAGCTCCCTCGGAAACTACTAAATAGAAAACTCGCAAAAAAAAATAGCTTACTCAAGGAGCACACTACGTTGAGCTAGCTTCTTCCGGCCTCTGCATTTTTCCAAACAATCACAACCATACACACTATAATGTTTTAAATAGTAAGTTAGGTTAGTGTTAGAAATCACCTCGACGTATATTTGTCGCACTGCATGTTTAACCATTTAAAACTATGTTAGTGGTGTTAAATATTTAGTACTGTAATCTAAATGAACTAATTTAAGGATACTGGGTTTTCAGCACTTTAAAGTGAATATTAAATTCTTATGTAGGCACTTATGGTAAGAATTGTACGGATAACCAACTACTCTGACACATAATCATTTAATTGTGGAATTGAAACATGTTGTATTTTCTTGACACTTTAAAATTCTTGTAAAATAAACACATAATTGCATACAGAACAACTATGTAATAATAATAACAACTTGCAATTGTGCAACCACCCGGTGACAAGCTGTAACCCCCTCCTCAATTCTCTACCAATCTCCTGCTTAACTTTTCAACCCCCCTCACCTAATAAACTCTGCCAAAAGTAAATTCCACTCCCTCACCGACCTCCTAAGCATAAACTGCCTACCCCTCTCTGTTCTGCTCCTTATCACCAGGATCTTCTCGCTGCTATTCCCTCTCTCTCTCTCTCTCTATATATATATATTTTTTTCTACCTCAGTTAATCGGCAGCATAACTTACCCCAACCTTTCTCTCCATTCACCATCCTGTACATCATAACTCTTCTTCATTCCTTCGAGTTCCACTCCAGTTCCCTTAGCTTCACAGATGGCTGAAAGTTTCCTTCATCTGCATTAGCCTGCCGTCGCCTTCTCCATTTATCCTCCACCCACCTTGCTGTCCATCTTTGTACCTTCTTTAGCTCGTGCACCTCTAATTCCACATACTGGTCCCACTCTGCTGCCGCATTCTCTAACATCTTTCACTGCACTAATAACTCCCTTCAGTACCCTTCCCAGCATTCCTAAAGCCCTTATTCTTTTAGATACCATTCTCTCTACCTGCCTTCTCCACACTAGGTCACTCTGCATCATTATGCCTCGGTTCTTATATTCTGAAGCTTCCTGTATCTCCTGCCTTTCCAGTCTGTATATGTCCTAACTTTCTTCCTCTTAAACCTAACAATCTTTGTCTTTCTCACATTTATTTCCGTTTGTCCTCTTCTGTCCACTATCATATTCTATCAGTATTATCCTACATCTTGTTCCCTCCACTCACCTCTGCATGTAAAATGCAGTCATCTTCTAACAATATTATTTTTCCACTCGCCCCCATGCTCATGTCATTTGCCATTATTATAAACAACAAGGGGCACAGCATACTTCCCTTTGGCACACTGGATGTAACCTCTCCCTCTTGCGATAAGAAGACTCCCACTTTTACCCTGTATCTCGGCTCCTTGAGGAAGTCTTCAATCCATCTTACTACAACTTTGCCACCATCAATTCATAAACTTTTCTCATAAACACATTGTGTGGCATATTGTTGAACACTTTTTCAAAGTCAGTGAAGAAGGAATCAACCAATTATGCAAGCGTTCATTATTTTAACTCAGTTAGTTACAAGTAATCTACTGGTACAATACATCTACATTCTTATAAAAACTGGAATTTAGCAGTCACTGTCAACTTATAATAACATTTAGCCTATGTATCACAATATACACAAATATTAATCTCCACATAATCAGCACAAGTAAAAGTAAATCAAACTAACTGTAACCAATGTTTTAAAATGTGTGATTTTTTAAAATTAATTTATTTATATATTTGTCGTAATTTTATGTAGCGAAGTTAAGGCAAAGTTGGCTTGTCTTACACTTAACCACAGTATACATAATGAGAAAGCATTTCACAATATAACAGGAGAAGAAAAGGAAGTATTGAATTCGCATAGCTAAATTAATTAATAGTATTACAGCAATAAAAGTGCAACATTTTTTAAAAAGAAGAAAAAAATTTTAAATCACAAAACCATAAAAGAAAACGATACATTTATAAAAACATTAACTATCACATTCACTCACACATTCACACATATGTATATATCATCCATTGTTCATACTAGATAATGATCTTGTTCAAAAGAGTATTAAAAAAAAGTTTAATGGTAACCTTTCTTAATAGCTCTGTTGTAATTAACCGTTTGAGTAGGTAATAACAACCGTTAATTAGGGGAATTCAAATAATTATTATTATTATAGGTAATTATTAATAATAGGTCAAAGTAACTAACTGTTGTTTTTTAAATTTGTACAGCTGTTAATTTGAACTCTATGTCAATTTTACTGATTGAATTCACTGCAGAGATATTTTATTATTTGTGGCTTTAATTTCAGTTTTAAATAACTTGTTTGGTTGTGGTTCAAATACAAATGCAGCAGACCTGGTGAACTGTACAGAAGGAAGCTACTATGGATGTGGAACAGCTAGAATTGGAGGCAAAAGCCACGGCTACCAAACATGTAATTAACATGTTGCAGCGGCCAGAACAGCTAGAGAAGGTTAGTTGTAGTTGTACTGCAATATAGTGATGATGTCAGCAATTAATTTCACTACCCAGACCGTTCTCAACCAAAGTATGTAAAAATGTCATAATTTAAACTTCTAAACAGTAGTTGATTTGTGTAATTACTGGTTCCTTGTCACTTTTATATTTATGTGTAACTTATATTAAGGTGGTTATTTAATGTGTATCTTATTCACTTCCACTCACTATATTAAAATTATTGGCCATTTATACCAATCAGATGGAAACCTATGCTGTTATTGATTTTTTTTAAAGTTTGGAAGTTTGAGAACTCTTATAGGCCTATTTAAATACAGATTAGATTACCAATTTGTATGCAGACATTTGATTTCTGTCTTCAATTACAAAATTGATTAAATTATGTTTCTGTAAAAGGATATTTGAGTCACTGTTAAATTAATCACCTTGTTAAACTTTCTGAACACCTGGTATTCAGAATGCAAAGGAAATTTATTGTCTAGAAACGTGTGCAAATAAAATCACGTGTTTTTTTTAAAATGTTGATTTATAAATTGGGCCATGAAATAACCAGTGATCCTGAAGCCGAAAATTCAGTATTCTCGATTCAGAATTGGGTATATCCGATTCGGCTGTGTTTGTAAAACTGGCAAAATTTACAGTAAAATGTCAAGAATGTTGGTTAATATAACTATTGGAGAACCTTTGTTAAGGTTATTTTATTGTAATAATATATTTAAAAAACATTCAAAAAATAAAAACCACACTTTATATAAGAAAATTAGGAAAAACTGAAATTTTTAATTCCTTCGAATAAACAAAAATATTGGAGTATCTAAAAATTTTTTTTTGTAAAATGTTAATTTTTTGGGATACAATTTATTTAATACACATTTTACAAAGTTTTACTACTTCTGAATTGAAGGAATATGCTTACATTCGTATTCTATTCAATAGTCCCTTTACATATTTCCAAAACAATTTTTTTTTTTTTCCAGAAATATAGCATCCATGTTGTTAAGCAACATGTTTCGGATCTATCAAGCGGCCTGGAATACAAAGCAAACACACATAGCTCAATACAACGATTAAAAAGTTAACCAACTTGCTTCTCTCCTACTATAAATGGCTATTCTTCTTGGAAACAGCACGAGAAGTAGAAAAAAAATTGCTAGGATAAACACAAAGACAATGCCAGGCCGTCAACTGCTCCACGCGAAAGCATATAGTCCATATATATTTATGTAGACTACTAGAAAAATGGTAGATATATTCAAGGAGTATTTTTTCTGCCATTTTGAAAATTGAGCCATCATATTCCAGATTGCTTTTGAATACTGGGTGTTGTGCCTTAGATACTGAACTCAAAATCTTGACTTTAAAGAAACAAAACTTGTAATATTTTTCCTTAACTGTTTCATGTTTCACTGCATGAATAAAAATTTTTAACTAGATATGCCGAGATGGTGTAAAGAGCTTTTAAAAATTGTTTTTTTGTAAAGTATTTATTTTTTGTTAGTGTCAAGCAAGAAAACCATGTATCTAGAGTTTACAGAGTCATATTCGGTGTTCAACCAAAGTCGCATGTTGCAGTTTAGCAATATTTTGTATATTTGCATATAGTAAAAGGTGTTAAGCTGAAATTGTGCTTTTAAGGCTTCTTTAAAAACTAACTGTAATACACCTAGACTTTCATGTAGTGTTTCTTAAAGTAAATTTTGTTAGGTTACATTAAAGAATTTGGCCGTGATAGCACTGGGAATGTTTATTCAGAGTACAGTATTGATAATAAAATATTTACTAAAAAAAATAAGGTTTACATCTGTCAAGTTGCATTGTGGGATCGTAATGTGGTAACTTAGTTTTTCCAGTTTTCAAAACTCGAGTATTGAAAGGGTAGCCATGAGTATGACGGAGATTTCCGTGATGTAATGTACGAACTCAACATGTCACATAATTTAAAAAAAGCCAGTTTTAAAAATGTTTTCCTTATCCTGATACTTCTAATGAAATTTATTTAGTTTTTTTTGCAATTGAGACTGCAATCTTGTAACAGTTGAAATTGATAAAAACAATATATATTATTAAAATGAATGTGTTGACGCCGGCCTAGGGCCAGCAAGGGTCGTTAGACAATAACGTCGCCTAAATTCACGACTATGACCATATTTATGATTTAGTGTTTTGTCATTTAGTGTTTTGTATGCATGTATGTTTTCCTCCACAGGGTCATTATTTATGTGTTTTACGTATCCAATTGGTCACAACGAACATTCAAACCGCCGCCCGGAAA
>PNEQ01001166.1:30787-46025 GCA_003012365.1 Medauroidea extradentata
CGCTGGCTTTTTTTTTCACTTTCTCCTACTCTTTACACCCGTCAATTTACGGCTTTAACTTCGCCGTATCAACCCCCCCCCCATCCCTTCCAAATGCCCCTCTCAACCGACAACTGACCTTTCTTTCACGTATTTTTTTTCTATTTTCCGTGTATAGTACGCACCCCTGAATTTTTATCAGTTGTTTTGGAATAAAAGTGCATGCTACACACGAGTAAATACTGTAATTCATTCATGTGCGTAACTCAACGAAAATCGTTTAAAATCATCCCACGTAAGACGTTTACATTTTACGGTCCATTACATGTACACTATTATTTCCAGTGTAAGTAGTTTATAAACAAATCTGATTCACGCTTAAAACGTCACAACTCTCCAGACGCCGTTACGTTATCAACCAACGAGCGTGACTCATTGTGTCTGGAGATAGGTCATGTAGGCGTTCTGGAGAATCTAGGTCCGCGTCTGGTATCTAGATGCTTGGTTCAGCCGCCACATCTTGTAGGCACGAAACACACAGGATCTAGGTATGTGCGCCGTGCAGACTGGTACCTAGATGCTCTGTTCTGCAGCCACATCTTATAGACATGAAAAATGGAGGATCTAGTTTTGCATACTTGCGCACCACTCTTCCGATCGACGGACGTTTGTAGCGGTCACGTTTTGGAGATCACATTTTTGTCATTCTGGCTAAGACGTTTTCTCGCCGAAAGTGATAGCAAAACCTGGTCTCTTAGTAAACGTCTCAGAGTTTTACTGTATTGTGTCCCCTGTTGAAAAATATGGGGTGCGGCCATTATTCGGGGTTTCAAAAATACTGCTTTAAGCCTTTCAAAATAATGGTACGGCCATTATGCGAGTAAATACTGTATTTATTTAAAATTTAATTGATTCTGTATATATCTAGTAAATTTTTAATATGTACTTTTGCTTAAATTGTTTGCAGTTGAATTTAACGAAATTATATTTGTTCATTGTTAAAGCTTGTAGTGTGAAAGGACAGAGATATCAATCTAAATTTGGAGTTTCCAGGAAAAGTTGCTATATTTCAGTGCAGGGAGCCAATTCTTGAAATGATTCAAGATTATTTCATTGCGAATTTTCTCGGAATTTCGTAATGGATTCCATTTTGCTATTCTTGAGTGAAAATAACTTCGGAATGAAATTATTCCATGCGGAAAAATCTCACATGCTCTTGGGGTTGTGAGATGCGATTCCGCAACGCCTTGAAGACGGCCGCCATGACACTTTTACCGTGTATTTCTACAACCTCACTCTTTCAAACAGACGAAATAAAGCAATACAGTACTGCAGAGTGCCCGCGCGTATTTTTAAATTATGTTAATACTTTGCTTGTTCATTTTATAATACACGATCGCATCAAATCATTAATTTTATCATGAAACATGCATTTAACGTTATATGTATGCATAGCACAGTATTATGTGTATAATGAGACCCAATGTACAAGTGATGCTATAGTGTAGTGGTAATGGTGCTTGGCTAATCGCTCAATGTGGAGTATTTTTGAAAATAGGTTCGAGGCGCTTCACCTTCCTATCCTTTTTTTATGTAGAAAATTCTTTACTCATTTGCAATTTTATCAACGAATTTAAATGTTTTTTAATCGTTGTAACGTAGTTATTCGAAGTTCCATACTATGTAGACCTACTGTGATTTTAGTAACCCAAATTTTATATAGAAAATTCTGCTCAAGAAATAACCAATAAAACAACTCTTAGTTATCTCTCCTTTTGTGGTGACTTAAATTTCAGTGCCTACGAAAAGTGTGCAATACAAAAACAATCTTACGTAGCAAATTTAAGCTTTACAAACAGCCGTGCTTGTTAAAAAAAGGCAACGTAGTTGTGTTCGTAAAATAGCTGCAAGATGGCAGCAGTGTCCTGAAATTTCTAATAAATGACTTGCGAATTAAATGTCTCTTAATAAAGACTTTGTAATTATTTGTACGCAATAATATTGCATTACAAAACACGTTGCTTGTCAATTATATATTTTTTCTTTATAATTCCGTTTATACGCGTGCGAATACTGCGCGCAACCACAGAACAAATGATTTTTTTCTCCAGAGGGTACGTTCAGTGTGTCATACAAGTAGAACAATCTTTTCACTCTCAGATTTCTGCCGCGGGAGTGTAACCGGAAGTTCGTAACTGAGGAAGATCTCGCACTAAGATTCCGCACTTCGGAATTTCAACTCAAGAATACCATTCTGCCATAGTGAGATAAAGGTTTCGAAATTTAGTAAGTGAAATTCGGCAGTTTGAAATAATCTCGTAACAACTCGAGAATCGACCCCCAGAACCGTCCTGTAAAGATGATCGTTAAGAATTTGCCGCCATATTTGGTTGCAACCAATAAAATCGCAGACTGTTGCTGATTGGCCACGTCAATTTTAAATTTAATGTTTCTTTCACGTATTAACACGGTTAATACTTAATATATTTGTGTATAATGGATTTGGAAACTAAAATGTTAATGTTTATAATTATGTGGAAATATCACGAGTTTAAAATATTCTTTTAATTATGTAACACGTAATAATTTTAAATTGTTTCCTGCAATGGCCACGAAGCGGCACGATTGACGGGCAACGCCGGTAGCTTGCGTGCGAAGGCATGGGACTCGTTGGCGAGATGTAGGCCGTGATGGTTGTGTGTAGCCGGCCGCGGATTTTCGTGTTCAAGATGGCGTGAGAGGCTGTTCTTCGGGAGTTGAATGATGATGGAGGCAGAACCGATAGGATTCTGCAGCATTAGTAGGCCAAGACTTGCAATTTGTTTAAATGTTTTAAAGTAATTTGTGAAGTTGGGTTTTTTTTTTCTTTTTAAGAGAAACTGATCAATTCTTTGTGATCACAGGCCTATAGTTTTGTTAAATGTAAACTTTTCTTCGGTTTGCTCAAAGGGTGACTCCCGGCAGTCGGAATTTTAAGTTTGTATAAGTTTGGAACAACTTCATCAATAAACCCCAAGATTTGTAAGAAATTCCGCAGTTTTCATTCCTCGTCTCGCGCTACGTTGTAAGAACCCACACCCTTGATTTGTTGATGTTGCTGAGCTTGTCGTGGACGTGTGGCATAGGAGTTGTTGACGTGTTACATTTTTGTCTGCCCGACGTGTGACGTGTTACATTTTTGGTCGCCCATCGTGGAGTAGATGTGGCGTGTTACATTTTTGTCACCCATTGTGGGACAGCAACAGTAGCTGACGTGCTACAATACTACTTTTGATGTGGATAAAACATGGCTCTGCACATATATGTATACCGTTACACCTCTTGTAGGCCCAAAATGTTAGAGCACAGTAGTTCTTGTATTACCTAACAGGAGCAAAAGACCCATAGAATGACTGCATCCTAGGGTACGCTGGTGCCCTATGAGAAACAATGTGTTTTTTTTTTTTTTTGCCTTATGTTGGAGCAGGGGACAGAATTTTTTGCCACTATTTAGAACCAAAGAACGATGGAAACTGGTAAATTTCTTTCATGTGGATAAAGCTATAGGCCTAACCATGTATGTTTCAGGTAGATCACATTGACTACCTATGACTTTTGATTACAAGAGAGTCCTTTGTGTGCCAATTTAATTAAGTATGGAGTGACTATCAGTGTACATGGCTATGACAATTTTGCAAATACTGAGGCATACCATAAGGTCAAAACACCCAAGAATGCTATCAGATTGTATTATCTGTATTTGTTCCTTGTAATGCATTCCTACACATTGCCAACTTTGTGAGTAGTGCTTGAAAGATTTGGTTTGTAAGTGTTTCAATATCCTCTCTATTGTTCAGATCTGTATCTAGGTGATTTATGTAGTTTAGTAGAGCTAAGGTTAATTCTACTACAGGTTAAAAAAAAAATGTGTTTCCTCATGGGAGAGCTTGGCACAGGGAAAATTTCTACCACTAGTTTCGCTTCAATCACTAAGTGACCAAAAAATATGAAACCATAGTAAAATTAAATATAAATAAACTTTGAAATTATATTTGTCACTTAATTTAATTTTAAAGTGAAAAGAAACAGATTTCGCTTTTTAAATTATCAACTTATTGTAACTTAAAATCCAGGAAAGCTCTGTGATTGGTCAGTTTGGTGCACTAGCGATACCAGGGCTCGAGTGGCAGAAATTTTCCCTGTGCCAAACTTATAACATTGATCTTTCTGACCTGTAGTAGAATTAACCTTAGTAGAGCTAAATAGAGACCAGGATGGCCACCCACATGGAAAACTTTTAAAATCTGGAATTATTAGGGAAATTGTGGGCCACCTAAAAATACCAGGGAATTTTTATCTAAGTAAAAAATTTTAGGGACTTTTTTATCCAAGTGGAAAATTTCTAGGAATTTTTTTATCCACGTGGAAAATTTTAGAGAATATCGTTGACTGGTTCATTTTTAAATTTTATAAAAGTCACAGAATGGAGGATAAAGAAGTTTTGAGAGCATTATTATGATGGTATAAAGGTGATTATATACTTTATTGTCAGGTTATTGCTATTTCTGCTGAATATTTATCAAGTTCTACGGCTGGGTAACACATTACTGTTAAAATAGACTTGGAATTGTTATCTTTATTAGAAAGTACTTTGACTAAATTTCAAAAAAATTGTTTTTGTGCTTGTGAAAATCATGGAAGTTTTGGTTTTCTCTCAGGAAAATCAGGGTATTTTGTGCGTTGCAATGAGTGGCTACCTTGAGAGGGACAGTTGTGGACATCTGTTTGAATTGGATTAGGACATCTGGAATTGAGTAAAGTTGGGGCTACATTGGCAGCCGTCAAGCTCTTGAAGATGAGACGGACCATCTCATCTTTGGGATGAGTGTGTCAACAGTTTCATACATTGTTTTTGAGAATATAAATATTCAGTTATACAGTTTAGTATGTTACCAGTTCTTACTGGCACTGCTCTTAATATAATTAAGGTAGTGATATAAATTGCAGAGTATATGTTTGTACAAAGTTGTGTACTTTGAATGTAAGTGCTGTGATATGTAAATGCCCTCTTAGTGACACGTATGTAGCTTAGAATTATTATCATTCTTAATATGTTGTCAGTATTTTTCATATGTATTAGTTTACACTTTTGTGTATTTCATTTAAGCTATTAATTTTAGTCACATGTGTATATTTCATAGTTTATGTTTGTATATACGTAGTTAATGTTTCACTATCGTTATACCATTCTGAAATTGTATAAATCAATATATTACAGCTTGTGTGAAGAAAAACTGTAATATTTGTTTACAGTTGACAAGACAGCTTATTCTAGAAGACCTAAGAGTGGTGAAGACTCTATGTGTGCCATGCTTTCCTCCACAGTATGATATATTCAACAAGTTTGTGCATATGTATCACAATTCTCTTTCAGCTCATGTAAGTTACAATTTATACAGTTTTTTTATGTGCAGTGTTATGTCATAAACAAGGTTCCTAATATGTGTTTTAATGTTCCCACTTACTGTATAAAGGTTTTCCTGGTTGCATTGTTGCTTTCGTTTGGTCCCTGAAATTGTTCTACGTATAATAGTAAGTCATCCTCTTATAATTTTATCCCATTTATAAAGTAAATTTCACTATTAAATGCAACAATCATGTTGTGAAACGTTACCTTAGTTTTCGTTATAGCTGTGTTCCAACCCAGTAAAAACTAGTTCTTTAATTGAAGTACAGTTGATTTTAAAATTTTCTTTTGTTGTTATTAGCAGACAACTGAGTTATATAGAAAATACAGTAAAACCCTCGTAGGAAGTGTCCTGCTTAATAACTAATGTAATTTTGCACACTGTCTACATGAACATGTGTCTACATGTATAATTTAACCCATTTAAGTTTTTCTGGTTAATAAGCATTATTTTTTTCTGTCCCACCACAAACTTCTTAACAGAGTTCTACTGTAATTACATACATAAGTATAAGCGCACAGTTGGTGGTAAATTTTGGATTTGCTTGCTAGGCAAATTTCGGAGTGTAGTTATTAGTTGTTCATTGCAGTATGGTACAGTAGTATTGGTGAAGTTAGCTCTAGCTGCCAGAGAGAAAACTTAGGGTGTGGCAAATTTAGTGAAGACATTGGAGGTTCTGAATATGGTGTTAAATATGGCTGGATCTGATATTGAAAACAGAGGATTGCCTAGTTTGTGCTATGCCTACATTGGTGAGCTAATTCTGAGCATTGTAAAAAGATTGGCAGTCTCCTTTGTGTATGTGTGTCTACATATTAATAATTAGTAATTACCTATCTCTGAGTACCGTAAAACGGGGTGATTAGAAACACTGGGGTGTATAGAAACAAAATTAGAAATATATTCCTAGCTTACACCTTTTGCTTTAAAAAGTTGTTATTACTATACAACTACTGTTTGTAGACTATTTTAACTTGCATACCTAAAAACAGAATCTTTAAAACATAGTGAATACCAAAAATTTAGCTTTAAAATGGTGTTTCTATTTACCCCAGTGTTTCTAATCACCCCATTTTACGGTACTGATGTTTCTACATACGCCATTTGTGATATCTTTATACTTATATTGGTAGCATAGTAGGGCTATGCTACATCTAGAATTTTATGTCGATCATCCATACGACTGCCCATATTGACAAAAGTTTGAAATGCCAGTCTCAACAATACCTAAAATAGTCTTAACAATATTAACCATGAAATTAAAGTGCCGTCATTGATGTGTCTTATCTCTTCACCCAACCTGTCGACATCAGCACTCAGCATGTTAATGTCGGTCGTCAAAATGTATGCTTTGGCACGCTACATGTTGAACTTGCCCCTCATTTTGTCATCAGCCGTTTACAAGTTGAACAGCTTTTCAAAATAATATCAACTGATAAATACAAATTACATGTCTGTGGTGACTTTGGCATGTAGACATGTGGCACAGCAATACCTAGCCGCCTGAGACTCAATCAACCTGAATTTGCTTTCCTGGGGCCAGATTAAATATCACCACCTGCTATTTGCACAGACACAGTGCAACGCAAGTGCAGGTTAAGTTAAACGGGTCTTCTATGATATGATGTGAGTACAGTTGAACCCTGTTATAACATATTCTTGCCAATAAAGCTACCTTCTCTTGGTCCACAGACATGTTTTCAATAGAAAACTACCCCGTTACATAGTTTTCCCATTTATTAAGTCTAAATTTTTCTGGACCCTTGAGAAATGTTATAGGTTTCTACTGTATTAATTCCCATGCAGTGCAACCAGACACTACGAAGGTGCAAATTTTGCGTTGCACCCATAAAAGCCAATATTTAATATACTCCCAGACATACATTTTGGTACTACTATAGTTGTATTTGCATTTTAAGAAATGAATTGTCTCTCCTGAATTGTTCTCAGTAATGCAAAACTTTTAAAATTATTTTACTTCAGTATTGAAATTAGAACTGCAGAGGAGTGGACAAAATTTTGCAAATCTCTGAAACTAAAATAATTTTTAGTAATAATTTATTGTAAATATTGCCTCCAAATATTTTCACTTTGCTAGAAACATTTGTGTAGTGCATATTATAAAATTAGGTAATATATATTTTAAACAAATACCATTATTACAGAACTGAATCAAATTGACGCAGCCCATAGTTGCTATAATATTGTTACAAGTTTGAGCAAAACTTTTCAAGTGGGTAATTCCCATGAGTTCTTTTGGGATAGAGGTCTTGTAATTATAAATAAAAGAGTTAAATTAAGTATTGTACTGGATTTAATAGCTCACAAAGCTATGAAATACACAAAACAGTAATCAACTATAACTCTCACAACACAGTTAGTTATGCACACTCACAATTACTCCTGTGTCACAGACACGTTGATTAAATTTAACAATTAAAGCACGAAAAATGTCTACCATCAATTAATCAAACACTATAAATCACAATAAAATTCAGTCATATATCCAATCAACAGTCTCTCTAGTGGTGACAGTGTACAACCTTAATAGTCCGCAGTGGTGATGAATTGCCGTGTGCTGCGCAGCACCCAGACTGCACCGCTGTATTCACTCTTGAGGTCTTCGGTTCGACTCCCGTCGCGCACCTCCTCTTTGCTTGTCAGCCCGCCGCAGCAGTCCTCTTGGTTCGCCCAACACTGCTCCGAAGGTAGCCGCCTACCGCCTCACAGTAGACTCTGATGTCACCAAGATGTCTTCACCAGTCTCTCTCATCAAACATAGCACCTTCCTCTAGCACGACCAATAGCGAACTCTGCTCAAATCTGTAGATTCGACCCTCTTATACTCTGCGAAACAGTCTGGGAATAACCATATTACAGGTGTCTAAAAATAGACATTTCATCATGTTTCGGATGTGATTTGAGTCTCGTAGGCCACTTCGCAGGGTAAAAGTGCAGTCGGGACAGGTATCTATGACGTAGCTTCGGTGTGACTTCCATCACGTAGCCACACGGTTCGTGAATCATGGGCCAGTCCACAAAGTGTTACGAAACAGCTGCCAACCACCGGCCTCCAGGTACATAGCACGCAACAATATATAGGTATCACGCTTGTCCCCAATTTTAGAAATTTAAGATTTAAGCCCTGAGACCACTAGCATTCGCCCGCACTTTGCCGATCGCCGTTTTGTCGTTGTTTTACGTCAGGGTAATGTTAGCATGTAAGATTGTTAGGCCAAAGTTTTATTCGTTAAACAGCATTTACTTACATCCAAGTGCTTATCCAATATTTCAATGTATAATTGCTTCCTGCGAGTTGTGTTAACCTTATAACAGAGTTGATTTACAAACATGACCGAGTGCCTGACCAGCTGTGTTAATCTCGTGCACTAACTCTGTAATGTGCACTAAACAGCGATCACTGGAAATATGCACGTAAATATAAATTGTAGTTGTTTGTTATTGCTTGATGGTAATTTAAATATTCTTGTGTATTAATTATAAGTTCAAAAATGCAACACGAGTGTTTATTATGTAAGTCGGAAAGTTAGTTTATGTAACAGAGTAATTTTGTGCCACGAGAGTAGGAATTCCTTTGTCCGGGAGTGGCATGCCTGCAGTTGCAGACAGCCTCGAATGGCCAGTTGGCCATCTTGCTGACTGTACTTTTCAGCCTTTCTCTAGGGCACTTCGCCCTAGCTAGCAGAGTCATTGGCAGCTCGGCCTTCAGGCCAGTACAACCTGGCATTCCCACATATCCTGCAATACCATGCAGTACTGCTACCTGACCCAGAGAGCCAGAATCTGCATCCTTCCCCACGCATCTACCTCTATACCTTACAACCACTCACGGCTGCTACGTGACTCAGGGAGCCAGAGTCTGCATCCTTCTCCACACATCTTCTTCTATACCTTACAACCACTCACGTCTGCTACCTGATCCAGAGAGCCAGAGCCAGCATCTTTCCCACTCCTTTACAAGCTACCTTAACCTATGCTAGGATGATTTGGTGTAAACGCCCAAGCTGCACTTGCATGTTTGGCTTATAACTTAGCTGAGAGTGGAGACCTAACTTTCGCACTCTTTAAGCTCAATGTCTTTACAGTATCTCCAAGTACCCTTAATGCTAGTTAAATTGTCGTTGCACATTTCTCAGTTATTGAAAGACACTCTTGAAGTTAATGTGTACTGGTAAAGACTTAGTAAATTTTTGTATCGGTCGCAGATCCAGATGGTTCCAAGTTATTGGACCTGTGCCATGTATTTTTAAAGAGTCTACAGAATATTGTTTCTTACCCAGTATGTAAACGTCCCGGAGTGTCATGTCCAGTCAGTTTTGTCGTACGGCCCAAAGTGCCCTGTCGAACTAGTTATTGTGATCTATTGTTGTATATCATGATGTTGTAAATATTGTTGTATCTCCTGTTGTAATATGACTTCACTAACTGTGATTTGCCCAAGACTTGATTGTAGACAAATGCCAAAGAAATTGTTATATTCATTGTAAAGTTCCAAGTGACTATAGCTTGTGTAGTTTAATACATATATTCACCCTGTGAAATTGAATAACTTTTTTCTTCTACTTTAATTAAATCACCTATAATAAACCTCCTAAAATCCTCTCTAAGGCGAGTGACATCTGCATTCCCATATTTATTAAAGATTAACCCACTTGCGCTAGCATTCTAGAGTTCTTCCTTGTTGACTCATACAGTAGTCACTCACTGGGTGAAGGTTAGCTCTATGACAGCCCTCTCTAGAGGAATAACCAGTCTATCATGCTCTCTTTAGAGAAACACACTGCTCCTACTCAGCAACTTAACCCATCACGAAAAGCCTCTGGCACCTTGGGGCAGTGTCAAAATGTCTTATGTATACAATTCATGTTGGAAACATGTACTTATTGTAATGCTTATGTCACTCATTTTGCTATATTTTCTGCTGTCCAAAATTATTTATGTGAGCATATGTTTTTGGTAATTTGTCACAGCTGCAGGAATTGATCCAAAGTGGCCTGGAAGGGAATGAATTTGTTTCACTTCTGTCATGGATCATGAACACATACTCAGGATCTGAACTGATGCAGCATCCTGAACTGAACATAGACACAACTGCAGTTGGCCCTCTGCTCAGTAATAGTATTGTTGAAGAGTTGCAGGGCCAGTACCTGAAGGTCAGTTACTGTTGTTGAGTCTTGCCATTTCACGTAGCTTGTATACAGTAGAAACCCAATTTTACAGCTGTCCAGAATTCTCGAGAATACAGTTGCAGAATCATAAATAACCCTTTTTCGCGTAGCAACAAGGTGGTTTCGCTGTGTGTGGACAAATATATTTTTAATAGCCTTTAGGCACACCTTTTTGCTTTTTAATTTTTTATTTAAATATTTTAATATTTGTTGGTGGCAGAGAATATTGTTGTAAAATCGGGGTCTTACTGTAATATTTTTCACTGTGTTGTGTTGCAGCACGTCATGAAGGTTGTTTGTTTGTTGTCTTTTTGCATTTTACATTGCAAATTACAATGTGGTGGGAAAAATTTTGAATTACAATGTTTCATTTAAGTTTTTAAAATTTTTTTGCGGTCTTTTATGTCTCGTTGACTGCGAGTACACTATGGCAGGAGCTCGGAAAGGAGTCGATTATGGCCTTTGTAAAGGAACCGTCCAGCATTCTCCTGCAGAAATTTTGGGAAACCATGGAAAAACCAAATCTGGATGGCCAGAGCCAGGGATTGAACCTAGGTCCTCCTGAATGCCAGTCTAACAAGTTACTGTTGCTCCACCTCACTCAGTTTGGTTTTCCATTGTTTGCCTAAATAGCTCCAGGTAAATACTCCTTATAACAGGTTATGGATGATTTCTTCCACGCTAACTGTTTTGTCTCCGACGATCGTTCTGTTGACTTACGAATGTATGCCCAGTACTCGAGATAGTCCTCTAAATACACTAAGAGAAAATGTGTTTCCATTACTTAAAATAACAAGTTGTGAACCTCATTTAAGATAATCAAATGGATGCGTATTTCGTGGCACATAGGCAAATAATAAAGTGTGTGTGTGTTTATTGGTTTATAAGCCCTATCTGTTAATGAGGGAAAGTTGGAACATCTACTGAGATGGAGGTGGGGGACGAAGTGTGGATTGCCTGGTTTCCCTGGTTTTAGATACTTGTTACAGATAGCTCATGTTGGGCTGACAATTGAAAATATTGATCAGTTGTGTTATTCTGCTCTGTTAAATTGTCAATATATTATGTGTCTTTGTCAGCCTTTGTGCTGTGCATGTGCAACTCTAACAAATTGTTTTGCTTAAAAAATTCTGATATGTGGTAGTGCATGTTTTTTTCTGTTTAATACATGATTACCCAAGTATTTGGTTTACTAAATTATGTTTGTCTTGTTAACGTATATTTTTTTGTTATGGTAAGAACATGGAGAAGAATTATGCAGAATGGATGCAAAAAACTTTAGATAAAGAGAAGGAAGATTGGCGAAATCAAGTGTTGCCTGAAGGAGATGATCAGGATGGTTACTTCCACACTGTTGCTCCTGTCATTATCTTTCAGATGATTGACCAGAATCTACAGGTTACCAAAACTATCAGGTAAGCAGGAGTGGTTCTGTTTAACTGTGGTGTTTGGTTTTTGTCAAGTAATGTCAACAATTATTACTGTCTCTTTAAATAATTATGATCTGATAGACACATGGATACGTCCCCAGCAGCCTGTATGAAGTATGTGAGTTAAAATGGCATATTCAAGTTGAGCATCACTTTTCTCAGCTTTGCTTTACAATTTGGTTTTCTGTCCTAATGGCTTGCAGTGAACAAAATCTGTGGTCCTCTCTAAGGCAAAAATTCATAAATGTTTTGACGTGTTTTTGTGAAGAAAGTTGTATGTTTGTGTGTGTGCTCTGAAATTCTGCTGGATATAATTTGAATGGAACATAATATCAGGTCTTGTGTGAGAGCTGTCTCTACAAAAAATGTTTTGTCACCAATTGAAGGTTTTTGGAGAGAATGGGAAAATACAGGCTACGTATACAGCGGGGATAAGAATTCATGTGCCAAACCCCAGGACGGGATTGTTTATGTAAAATAAGGTGTGGTTACATTGACCAACCTTATTGTGTGGTGAGTATTAAAGGAGATACATGATGTTGAAAACAAAATTTTGAAATACATTTTTTGAAAAATACTATAAAGTTTAAAGGATTGATGCGACGCCGTCACGTCCACTTATAAATTACGTTAACGCTCACCCCCGATTTTTAACACTTTACCATTTAGGCCTAAGGGCAGTAGTATTCGCCCGCACCTTTGCCGATTGCCATTTATTTTTACGTAAGGATAATATGATAAGGTTATGAAGATGAAGCTTTATTTGTAAAACAGTATTTACTTACGTCCAAGTGATTATCCAATGTGTATTTTTCATGTATAACTGCCTTTGCAATATTTGTTAACCTGTACCAGTGTCTGTTTACAAAATATGGCCGAGCGCCTACCAGTAGTGCCAATCCCGTGCATGGACTCTGTAAAGTGCACTAAAAACTGTGATCGCGGGAAATACGCATGTAAATATAAATTGTACTTATTTGTTATTGCTTAAAATGTGTTTTATGATTATTTAAATGTTCTTGTGTGTTAATTATAGTGTTAAAGGGCAATACCGACATTTATAATTCAAATCGGGAAGTTTACTTGTGTAAAAGAGTAACTTTGTGCCACGAGAGAGTATTTCTTTTGTGCGAGTGTGGCACGCCTATAGATGCAGACAGCCTTGAGCGGCCCGGCAGCCATTTTGATAACGGTACTTTCAGTCCCCCTCAGCGGTATATAGGGGGGCGCTGCGCCCAGCTAGTCAGTTGTCAGTTGTCATCGTCAGGGACTCGGCCTTCAGGCCGGGTCAGCCTGGCACTCCCCCAACCCTACCTTGTAGTGGGTTGCTGCCTGGTAAGGAAGCTGAAGCCCCGACCACCTCTCCCTATAGAGGGTTGCTGCCTGGTAAGGAAGACGATGCCTGCTATCCCTGACCTTACCTGCCTAACTACCTATCTACCTACCGTGGGTTGCTGCCTGGTAAGGAAGCCGAAGCCTGCTCTCCCAACCATTTACTGTACCTAATAGAGCCTAAGCTCAGTCCCACCTTCACCTCAAACCCTCATCTTAGCCAGGATGACTTGGCAAGTAAGCCTAACCTGTGCGTTCATGTTTGAGTTTGACTCAACCCCGCCCTCTCCCTGGGGGGTGGTGTGTGTGCAGTGTGCGAGAAGGCACCTGACGTGGGTCGGACTAGCGCGCGCCTCGGAGAGTGAAGCCGAGGGGAGCCGAGCGCTAACCGCATGAAGAGGTGGGGGAGGATCTTACTTATCTGGGGCAGGTTTCTAGTCACTCACCTGGTTAAAACAACTCTTTCAGCAGCCTCTGTTTCCTGTCTGACAGAGGTCGAGGTCTCGGGCTGGACTTGTCGCGCAACTGTTGTACCCGACGGTGTTGGGGCAGCGATCCCTTGACGGGAGTCTTGATAGGGCTAATGACAGGGGGCGGCCTCCGGGCCATGCGCCGCAGAAGTCTACTCACTGAGTCCGGGTTGCGCTTCCTCTTGCGGACTCTGCGCGTAGGCGGCATTTGCTCGTCGCTTACGGGGGATGAACTACCCTGGCGGGCTTGGAGCTCACTTTTACAAAAAGCACTGAACGAGAGCTGAGTACCCCGTACCTTTGTTGGCGATGGGATGAGCTTAGGCGATGTTACCTGTACGTGAGCTTGGCGATGTCGCTCCTGAGCGGCCTTTGCTTTTAACAACTGAATTTCAGGTGGCAGGGATTTATTAAGGTGCTGCACTTGTTGTGGCATTGAATAAAAGATAGAACTTCAATAAATGACTGTATTCCGTGGCTCACACTATACAACACTGAACAGGGTTTCTCGTATCTGGAGAAGTCACACAAGTCTTTAACACGAAAAATCACAGGTCTCTCATAACTCGAAAAATACACAGGTCTCGTAAAATACACAGGTCTCGTAAGATACACAGGTCTCTTATAACTGATCACTCTCAATAACTCAAAGTCTCGTTTAAGATTGATGCTAACCACGTGGATGCTGCACGATACTGAGCGACACGGAATCTCGGCCTTGTGGACCGGCGGAACTTTCCATAGATGAACTAGCGCAACTTCCGCTATGTGCCTCGTGGCTGAAGTAGCGGTAACAGAATGTAGGGTGTGTTCCCTTTTACGCACGCGGCACGGAAACTGAGTAACAGAACCTCCTCCTTCCAGTCTCTCAGCGTGTGAGGTAGGTAAGGTATGGTACAGGAAGGTGGAGGTCTCCCTTCGCAAGAAGTCGCTCCGGGGTTGGTAGAGGTCTCCCTTCGCAAGAAGTCGCTCCGGGATTGGTAGAGGTCTCCCTTCGCAAGAAGTCGCTCCGGGGTTGGTAGAGGTCTCCCTTCGCAAGAAGTCGCTCCGGGGTTGGTAGAGGTCTCCCTTCACAAGAAGTCGCTCCGGGGATGGTGAGGGTCTCCCTTCGCAAGAAGTCGCCTCGTAAACAATCGGTAGGTCTCCCTTCGCAAGAAGTCGACTACCTGGGAGGGTTGAAGGTCTCCATTTACAAGAAGTCCTTCGGGGAGGGTTTGAGAGACGGGAACTCAGAGGAGCTGCCAACGAACTCTGAAGAAACTGGGCGAGAGGCGCCCCTTATATACCCGAAGTTAGGGGGTCTGGGAGGGAATAAGTCCCGTTAGGTGGGTGGTAAGATGGCGGCGCATGCGTGGCCGTCGGCTGTAGAGCAGGCGTGCCACCTCAACACT
>PNEQ01001167.1:9014-22357 GCA_003012365.1 Medauroidea extradentata
ATCACGGAACTCCTAACTTATTTTTACCGCATATACTGACTGTGAAAGTGATTATTTTCAATCACTTATACATGTAATTCTCGACGATTTTAGGTAAGAACGTCACAGAATGGCGTTTTTGGAACAACGTCGGTATATGCTACGGTGCCGCTATCTATCTGCCATCTTGTGAACGTTCGTACAGTTGCGCTATCTGTCCGCTCTGCACGCTACTAGTATCTACGTTCTTGTACAATTCAACAACAACGTCGAGGGAATGTTTTTACGTTAAGTTATATAAAACTGCGCAATGAGTAAATACATCCGCTTATTCCTTCTTTCTTTGGTGAATAATTTACAAGGGCATTTTACTAGTAAGGTATGCCTACTTTTTTTTCCCATTAACATTACGCAAATAGGGCTATTCCCTCGTGAGAAGGCACTCGACAGCTCGGTTTTCTCTTTTTTTTTAGGACAAAGGTCGATCATATCTATTGTTTAGCGGTGTTCTTTTGATCATAAGACATCTGACTATTGATATGAATATATATTTCAACTATTACTTGCGTTATTTATCGGTTAAATGCTACGGAAGTCGGTCTATTCGCTCGAGAGAAGACACTCGGAATCTCGATTTTCTCATTTTTTTAGGAAAAGGATTGGTCATATCTATTGTTTAGCGGTGTTCTTTTGATCGTAAGACGTCTGATTATTGATACAAATTTATATTTAAACTGTCACTTACTTTATTTTTCCGTTAAATGCTACGGGAGTCGGGCTATTTGCTCGAGAGAAGACACTCGGAATCTCTATTTTCTCATTTTTTTAAGGAAAATGATTGGTCATATCTATTGTTTAGCGGTGTTCTTTTGATCGTAAGACGTCTGACTATTGATATAAATTTCTATTTAAACTATCACTTGCTTTATTTTTCCGTTGAATGCTACGGGAGTCGGGCTATTCGCTCGAGAGAAGACACTCGGAATCTCGATTTTCTCATTTTTTGGGGACAAGGGTCGGTCATATCTACCGCTCAACAGTGTGACGTCTGGCTACTGATATCAATTTATGTTTACATTATTACGATAATTAATTTCCCGCAAAACGCTACGGAAGTCGGGGCCTAGAGATACTTTGCAGAAAAAATGCAATTTTAAAATTTTCTGTTGAGGTATGGGGCGGGGCAAAAATAAGTCACTATCGAATTTACGAAGGTAGCGATTTTACGAATGCGATGAGAGGAACCGTGAGTATTCGTAAAATCGGGGGTCTAATGTAATTTTGTTATTTTTTGAGGGTTCCTGAGATTGTATTCGTAGAATCGCTACCTTCGTTAAATCCAGGGTTCGTAAAATCGGGGGTTTAGTGTATGACTGTTAGTTTTGTTACTTGAGGAAATGTAATCATAAATTGAAATTATGAAATTGTTCTTTTAATACATACTTATTTGGGTTGTTGGTTTCCAACAAATACTCATTATATTGTAATGTATGATATTTCTAAGGTCTAAAATCCAAGACTGTGTCCATTATTTTCTCACATGCTATGTTAATTTTTTTGGTCCATTTAAAAACAGAGTCCTGTGAATCCACTGTACTGGTAAAATAATTATACAGTGGAACCTCTATCCATCGTTTCTCAGGGGACTGACAAAAAATTTCAGTACATGCCAACATTCAATGGATGTGGACTTGAAATGCAGACAAATAAGAAATGGGACCACAGAAAGTGTTCCATAGATGCGGACATTCAATACACGGGGGTTCAATAGATAGAGGTTGCACGAAGTAACTACTTATTTTCTTAGAAGCTGGTGAACATACTATTCTCGATCTGTTCCCAAGCGGATAGCAATACTCTGGTACTCCTGTCTTGTCTTGGCAATAAGTTCCGGGCAGCCTAATGTAGCGAGCTGGGAGGCTGCAACTCGAGAAGCCAGCGTCTCCCCTGCGCACAGTCATTGCCAAAATCGTCAGCAAGCAATACTTCACCACCATCAAACCTCACACACATCACACACTTTCACATCCTCTATCACATACTGTACAGTAAGTACCAACAAAATCCAGTACTTGCGAGTGTTTATAACAGTGTGAAAAACTGACTTAATTACAATTACTCATAATACAGGACTTGGTAGAAAAATAATTAGCCCGTTAACATAAACATGCAATGATGCTGCCGGTATAAACATGGCATAAAATGACATGTGTAGGTAATGTGCGGATGGTCCTCATGCTGTATTTTATAGACACAGTACCCGGTGTTCTTTCATACTGGCAGAAAAGTCGAATATTTTAAGTAAGCACAGGTGTGCTGTCCTTTCGGAAACTTACTCAATTTGCTAGATAGTTTTAATTACTCTTAAAGACATTCTATGATACGAATACAAACAAACATTCCGCTGTCCGGAATTTCTAAATGGCTCATTCAACTCTTATCTCTGTATCATATCTACTGCAATGCAGCTAGCAGACGAAAAATACGAAAGAGCGGTAAAATAAACTAAACATATGCTCCTGCGCGTGTTCACAAAAGAAAACCTGCTTTAGGCTACTTGCTTGCTGAACAATAAAGACAAAATGAGAAAATGAAGGGCGCCTCGTGATGTTTAATTGACTTGTATGAGTATCGTTGCTTTGTCAGAAGGTCAGTGACATGGAGAACAGATAGCCGTCAAGGTGACAGTGTGTCTGCCGCAGCGCTGTTGCCACGCAACCGCCTGGCCAGCTACGCGCACTGTTGCCACTTCAGTCGCAGCACATCAGAAGGGCGCGGCACACCAGCGCAACGCAGAAAAGCCTCCGATAAATCAAATAAAGCACTGCTCAACACTGGCTGTTTGGTTAATGCGAGGCATGCGCGCTGAATATTGCACAATGTTTTACAGTAGAACCCAGTTCTAATGTTTCTCAAGGGACCCAAAAAAATTTTACATTATAAATGGGAAAACCTAATAAGAGGGTAATTTCCTATTACAAAACAGTTTTAGGGACCAAATGAAGGTACCATTATAACCAGGAAAACGTTATAAATGGGAACACTATAAGAGGGTTCTACTGTAGTAGGAATCCCGCATGAAGTTCTGTCATACAGCCATCGTATATCTCGTGCTGTACGTTTTATTCCTAGCAAGTGTCACGTACAAACAAGAACGTACGCTATTATTAATGGTCATTGTTAGCAGTATTCGCACCTAGGCCTTTACTAACTGGTAAAAATAAACATCTACCGTTCACTTTTTTCAGCTTCTTGAAAAGGAGTACACATAACTAGTTTGTTTTTTATTTTTAATAAAAAAAAAACCCTTGCCTTTATGATTGTAATTTTTATTCCATTTGGAGATGTGATATACCGAGTATTATACCTTTAATTTTTATTCTAATTACACAATACTACACATTAAACACTTTCATTAATGACACTGTAAGCATTCGAGGTCCTGAAAATATTGTTCAGCACATCCAGAGCTTCCACTGCAGTCTGACTTTTTGCCCGTGAGGTTCCCTCCGTATCTTCCTCGGAACTCAAGTTTTCATCATCTTGTTTCGTCGCAAGTTCGATCTGATCGGTGTCGGACATTTCTCCGCACACCTCGACATTTTTGTCAACAGCAACAAAATCTTCGAACTGACATTCCTGAGTAATGTCTGGCAGTTGGTTCGAGCCGTCAGGTTCTGGTAGATATTCTTCCACAGTCTCATCATCTTTGTTCGAGACATCTTGATTGTGATGGAAGCCTGCATGTCTGAAACATTTAGCAATGATTTCTAGCGTGTGATTGTCTCCAAAGAGACAGCAATGCTAAGGATGGCGTCCAAAACATTCCATTTCGTCAATGGTTTCTTCACTGGCACTTTTCGCAACAAAGAATTAACAAGCATAGCCCTGAAGTGATGCTTCAAAATTTTAAGAACAACTTAGTCCAGTGGCTGCAGGACACTAACGCAGTTGGGCGGCAAAAAATCAACTCTGTATTCCGCAATGTTTGCAACTTAGGGTGCGCTGGGCAGTGGTCTACAAACAAAATGACTTTCCTGTTTCTTGCACCCATCCTGGCATCAAAAGCATGGAGCCATTGTTTGAATGTTTTGGCCGTCATTCATGCCTTTTTATCTGCGTTGTACGTGCAAGGAATGTTGTGAACGCCCCGAAAGGCACTACATTTGGCTGATTTACCGATAATGAGAGGCTTAACTTTCATATTCGCACGGAGTACGATTAGGTGTCCCTTACTCATTTTGCCACCTTAACACACGTCACCTTTGACAGCTAAAGTTATGTTTGAAAAAAAGTTACAAAAGACACCCAATTCATCAGCATTATACACATCCCTTGGCTCATAGTGCTTAAAAATTTCATTAATTTTTCAACTTGTTGGCTATTTACACTCGCAGATTCCCTAGATATCTGAAGTTGGACGATTTCCCTTCTTGCCTTAAAACAATTTAGTCAGCCAACACTGCACTGAAAATAGTCTACCTTCATCTGCAGAGCTAATTCATTCGTCTTCACTCGAATCATGGGTCCGCTAATCGGCACAACTGCTGCACACAATTGCAAGAACCATTCATACAGAACATCATCTAAAACTGAATAACAGGCGTTGCGTAGTGTTTTGTTCTTGCCGCACACATTTAATTTCTACACTGTGTCTTTTATTTTGTCTTTACTTTTTAATATTGAAAAAAGAGTTGAACTCAGTTCGTACCATCTGCCAATTTCACTTTTGCTGCAGCAACTTATTTCGCATTCCTGAATTATCTGGAATTTTGTCGCAACGTCTATTGCTTTACATCGACTTGAATTCGCCATTTAAACAAGTCTATATCTAAACGTTAAGATGATGCACGAAGACCAGTTGGAACAACTTGTGTCGTAACTTATAGTGCTGTGAGGGAGTAGTAGAGATAACGGAAGCGAGC
This sequence comes from Medauroidea extradentata, assembly GCA_003012365.1. Classification (NCBI taxonomy): domain Eukaryota; kingdom Metazoa; phylum Arthropoda; class Insecta; order Phasmatodea; family Phasmatidae; genus Medauroidea; species Medauroidea extradentata. The sequence goes on from PNEQ01001167.1 coordinate 13,919, forward strand.
AAGGTTGTTCTCCCAGCGTGACTGAGCGAGAGTGTACTAGAGAGAAAACGAAAGCTTGCAAGGTCGTCGGCCCAGACAAAGTGTGTGGCATTGCAACATTTTTACTTGCTGCAGCTTTGCTAATTGTCACGCAGCACATTTCACATAGTTTCCACGGAATGTAAGCAATTTTAATACAACTTATTTGTTAAAAAAGGCAAAATAAAAACCTCTCGCAGTAACCGATTGTTTAACCTTGATAGCATAGTACTAAGTGTTGATGCATTAAAAAACTGCCTTACGTACGGAATTCTCGTAATACGCTGTACTAGCAGGTACAGGATTTCACTGTTACTATGAAAAAATGAAAATATAATAATCCTAAATACAAGCCTCAGCAAACAAAAAGTAATAAATTTAAACAGTGGCAATAAAAATAACATTACATGTTACATTTAATTAAATGAAAAGTTAAATGTGTAGCGAATGAAATACCAGGATAAATAAAAGCAATTCATCAATCCACCTAAACAGCAACCATTTTCACATCTGGTATTTTGACACTCGAAACTAGATTTAATTGATTCACGTACATCGATATATGTAATTTACGATAGAACTGACACTTGTACAGTCATTACTCATCTTCTGTGAAACTAGCATACGTACCCTCATTTGGTTGTTTGGAATATGTAGTACCATATGGTTCTTCAATGAAACTAAAAAATAAATATTATATAAGGATAATACCAGAGGACCAGATTATCGCACCTCGGATGCATATTTTATGAGCGAGAGCACGTATAGTAGGCAACCTGTGTATTCTGAAGAATTACATGAAATGAGGCCTTATGACATGGAAGCGCCGGAATGAGAAGGGTGTGAGAAACGGGAGATCCCAGAGGAATCCCACCAGCCTGCAACATCATTTAGCATAATTCCCACATGCGAAAATCCGGGGACCAACCCCACTGGGAATTGAACCCGGACCGCCTACGTGAACAGCAAGTGGTCTAAACACTCTGCAACCGTTATCCCAAACGAGGAAATTGTATGCTCCATTTCGGAAACACCTTTCTTTTAATTCTTCCAAACATTGAATGAAAATATTCACAATTTAAAGAGATGAAAATCTGCTTGTTCGGTAATTTTGCCAAGTCACAGAAAATGTCAAAACTGCAGAATTCTAGCGTAAGCTTTCGAACGTAAAAAACATACATGAAATAAATGACTTTTATTATTGTCTATGTTTATGCAGATGTCTATGATATCAGCCGATGCTCCAATACAGCAATTTCTCGGCAGTATTGACACAGCACGTTATTTACTAGCCTTTCATTGATACAAACAGCAGTTTACACTTGCATTTTGCCAGAATATCACAATACTGTGTACTGAAAGAATATTTTAATTGAACAGAATGAAATGACATCCGGGAAGAGCATCGTGCTAGAAGGAAGATACGCACCTGGAAGAGTGACGACGGGCGTGCCAGTCCACAGGACGTCCATGCTGGTGGTGTGACCGTTACAGAGGGGCGTGTCGAGGCAGACGTCGGCCAGCTGGCCGCGCCTCACGTGCTCCTCCTTGGCTGCCACGTTGCTAAAGAGGATACGGCCCGGGGGCAGCCCCAGCTGCTGCGCTGTTCCCTGGAGGTTTGGTTCGCCCACCGCTGGGAACCGCAGCAGCCACAGTACTGAGTTCGGCACATTCTTCAAGATCTGCGATCCCAACAAGTTCTCTCTTCACTAGACCCGCCTTGACTTATGAACTTGAGGAAATATTGGGGAGGCATGGGGAGATAGAGCCCATTTTAGAACTCATCTGGGATTTATTTTAGTAAGGTTTAGAGCAGCTACAACTGGCACATGAAATGTGTTTCAGCATATTATAAGTAAGTTTTCTTTGTTAAGATACACTACTCTACTAAACATGCATTCAATGTATTTTTCTAGTAAAAGAAAACACACTTAAAATTATGCTTCTCAAATTTTTTTCTCTAGATATCATGCTTAGAAACATGGTTTCCAGACACCTCAAAATGGCTACCAACTGTGTTGTTATACTGCTATCATGTGCAAAATAAAAACTAGAATAGTAAAACAAAAATGGGGAAGAACACACTGGAGTTTACTATGTACAGTATTTTCCTTAAATAAAATAGTACTGTTACCGCTTACAGTCCCATAGGAAAACACCAATGCACATAGTTTTCGGAACCCCGCACGTATAGGAGACACAGTTGTTGACACACGAGTCAATCCAGACATTTTTGCTCCAGTGTTTTCATATCTCAAACATTTTACAGGTAGCAAATCAAAGCAAACTCTCGACCAGCGAAACATTGGTAACATTCTCTAGCAAGAAATTCCTGTTTTGGAAGCATAATTTCAAGAGAACTTCACTCCCTTTACAGTTAAACATTTTAATAAGCTTTTGCATAGAGTTCATATTAGCATTATGAAGACGCAGTGGAGAATAGCTGTAAATGTGCTGATGCCTTTGTGACACAGTACAACTAGTGCGGGGTAGTTCACCTAGGAGTTGTCACACTGTCACATGATTAGTCGAATGTATTGGTTAATAACAGCTTGGGGCCCAGGAAGGCTCTAGTTGTTTGATCACACTAACACAAACCTTAAGAAACCTAAATATTTGCAGTTTGCCAGTGAATAGTGTTTTAAAACAATAGCGCTAGACCCAAATATAAAAATTCTTACCATCACCATTACTTCATTTTTCTAGCCAACTTGTTGATACTGTATTGCATTGTTTAACATAAAATTAATATTTTTTTATTAAGAATGATATTTTACATTATGTCTTATTTCATATGAGGGGATAAAACCACTTTTTATAACTGAAGTTTGTATAAATGAGTGTATTACATTAGCACCCATACATTACACTATTTTTAAGGACAAATTGAAAATGTATATGATGTTTATTCATAATTCACAAATGTATTTTACACAAAAAAGTCTTCATAATTAACTATATTAAAAAATTCCATTCAGAAAAAAAAAAAAAATGCAACACCATACTACTAGGAATTAATCGAAGGAAAGCATAATTCACACTAATGACTTTTAATTTTAATACTTTTCGTTCACATTTCTAAAATCTTCTCTTTATTTCAATCCCACATTTTTTCGCTTTTAACAGTTCCCTTAAATTTGTAAGTAGAGGGCAAAAAATCATTAGCTTCATGAAAATATATACATGAATGTGGGGAAGCAAGTGTCAACTGCAGTGTAAATGGCAAGAACGTAATACATGTTCAAGTAGGGAAAATAATTTATGAAAAACAAAATGGTGTATATCGACGAAGGGGAGCAGATACTCACGTGGACCCACATGTGTAGAGTAAGGGGGTCTATCTTGTACAGTTGATTGAAGTTACAGTAGACTACAGCCTCGTCAGGCAGGCCGTACTGCTGTCGCGTCGTGATTACAATACTCTGAGGAACTTCCTCCCCCGTCGCAGCTTTGTTGTTGGTCTGGTTGGTTGCCAAGCCGTTCTGAACCACAACACCGTTCACCGACGTCTGGATCTGCCCTGAAGCTATCATCGTCTGCAGCAGACACATTGAAATTTTGGTTCATACTTAGATACAGTACTCTTACACAATTTGGTAAAGTTTTAACAAGCACAGAGCCCACAATGTAAAAATAATACACAAACTGCTATGGAAATCATTCAGTAAAATTAAAACACTTCTGCAGAACCTGATATGTTGGGATGGAAAATTTCGCAGATTCAATCACCTGAATGTTAGAATCCATTCTCCTATGCATATTCAGGCCCTGACAAATAACAGTACAGCGAAACACACTTAGGAAGTTCCCAACTAATAAGTTAAATAATTCTGTATCTTACAGTGGCCTCAGACAATTTTGAAAGCTGTGTGTTACACTGTCATACAGGGACAGGAAAATTTTGCTAATTCAATAACATTCGTGTTAGAGTCAATTATCCTATGCATACTCAAGCCCAGACCATTAGTCCTCTAGCTGCTACTCGGTGGAACAGCAAACAATGAACAAATAAACGAGGCTGGAGTATACATAGTACAATGAATTATTGCCTACATTGTGTTTGCGAAATTTTCCTGTCACTAGTTATACAGTACTGTATCAACAATTGACAACAGTTGTAAAAATTGTCTGGAAGAATACATTTTTGCACTGCCATTTAAAAAGTACGAACTTGACTGGGAACAACCTGTCAAAGGGAACATTTAGGTTTAACTTTCTTACCTCAATAGGTGTTGTTGTTGGCAGCTCTGCTACCTTCAATGAGATCTCCATTGGATGCATGCTCAGTTTGCTATCTGATGCAACTATCTCACGGATCTCCTTCACCTGAGTATTCTCAATGATTGGCGACAGATCTGTAGCATTGATCACAGCCACATTGTCCGCTACATCCTTCTTTGATCCTGACTGCAATCACACACAACAGCAATACAGTTACATAAACATACTGACTCTTCTGTGATATTAAACACTGTACAACCTCCATTTAGCGAAATGCCATGGGAGCCGATAATGTTTACTCTAAATCTATGTTTCGTTAAATCAGACCTCAAATTTTTTACCCCCTCCTCCCTTTCCGCCCTGCCTAAAAAAAAATATCTGGTACGTTTTGTTGGAATTTAAGGTACAGTATTTATAAAGAAAAGTCTGTTAGCTCAAGCAAAAACAAAACGTATCTATAGTCAACAGGTAAGCCACAGTCGTGAAAGAAAAAAACAGTGGAAGAAAAAATTTCAGTGGAACGCTTGGCGAACGTGCGCATGGTGAGTTAGGTCTCCAGGCGCGCCTTCAACATTTGAGAAGTGATAACTATCACCACTTAACGTCAATCTTTCCGGCTCTCTCCCGCCCGCTTCACCAACAAAATTCAGAAAATTCCCACTGCTGTGTATGCTCACCTCTGACCATGAAAATATGATTCAGACATGGTTTCCACGCCAAAGCCATGGTACGGAACTCCACCACGAGCGCTATAGTAGAAGCTAAAAGTTGGCCGACCATTTATACAAAGTGCCACATGGGCATGTTGTGCGTATCACTACCATTGAGTTGAAGAACTGTTGTTTACATTTAATTTACCATTTTTGATTCTGTGCATATTAATATTAACACATTTTCAGCATGAGGACAAATAAAAAAAAAATAGTGGCTTGTAGAATCGTATTGTTCAATTACAAGTGTTTTTTGAAACTGGTCGCTTGTCATAAAGAGAATTTTACCATTTAAAACAAAATAAATTTCGTTATTCGGAGGTTAAAAATACATTGTTCTTATGGGGGTTTAGCGGAACCAAATACTTAACTACGTTGTGTAGGGTTTTTCGTTAAATGGAATATTCGTTAATGGAGGTTTTACTGGATGTAGATATTCTCACCCTGTCGGTGACGATGACCCGCTCCTTGAGGTGAGGAAACATCTGCTTGTGGTCGCCAATGAAGAAGGTATTTGGCATGTAAGCTAGCCTCTCACTGTACTGGGCAGCCAACTCAAGAGGCGACGTCACCTCGTCTGTTATCAAGTAGTCCATGAAGGTAGCCCCGCTCGTGCCAGGGTACCCTAGCCACATGACCTGCACTGGTGCCGGCCTCAGGGCAAATATCTCATTGCGCGCCCCCTTCGTGTAGCCGTTCATGTTCACCAGGATGTGGATGCCGTCCGAGTTGATCCTGTCTGCTGCCTTGCCGTTACACGGGATCTGTACCGTAACAACAATGCAACTAGCCATCTAGAGCAGCTATCTTAACACATCAATCTGAATATCACTAATAATACTCGAAGCTTATTCCAATAGCCACAATTTGTTCTCTCTTACCACTAACATACATGCACACTATCACACACACATGTTCACCCACACTAATGCTCGCTTATTACACTCATTCACACTCACTCATCCCTAACTTACTCCGTCACCTACACACACAATCCTTCACTTCACACTCGCTTTCATTCAACAGTGCATCAGAAATAAAATTAAGCACTAAGTTCTCTGTAAAAACACCTATTTCTTTACAGTGAATGGTCTACTATCATATTTTTGATTGGAAGCAAAAACAAATGGCAAATATTGCAAGCCAAAAAGCATCATTAGAGCTGTTAAACAAATTATATAGTATGTAGATAGAATGTAGAAGTGTACTCACAGGCTGGTACTTCAACATTCTACAGTATCTACATATTATATTGGTTAACCTAGCAGCCTATGCATATTTCATAGTGTACAAGCTCCTTATCCTTGACACCTTAAATTTTTTTTTTTTTTTTTTTTAAACCACAACGAATACCTCTGAATGATTTGAGTCCTGAGAGTACAACTTTAATTTGATGGCACTAAAACCTTGAATTTAAAAGAGTAGTGAATTTACATAACATAGTTTAGTCCTACAACTACGTACAATATTTACTACATCAACAACACAACCACTGCAGTATTACTGAACCCCAGAAGGGACCAAGAAGATGAAGAAGATGATATTGCGCACACCGGAAAAGTTATTTACAAATTAATGCATGATAGGATGCACCAACAACATAAGTGTTTACCACATATAAGCCCAGTGAGGAAGGGCCAGGTGGTTGGAGAATACACTTGCTGCGAGCGCACCGTGAGTATGGTCGTTCACACAACACCAAAGCAAGGAAAGCCACATGGTGACTCTCTTCAGCCTCACCAACACCTTTCACTCACTAACACCACACATTTCTATGCCTAGCTGCACTTACCTATACCTAGTTTTCCAAATCCTATTGACCATTGTGACAAGCAGCCAATAGGCTTACTAGGACATAAATTTCATCACATAAAGTCTACCTATTAAATAAAATATTTCTTATAAAAAATTTAACTACACCAATATTTTAAAGATGTCTAAATATGGCATTTCACGGCAGGAACAACGCAACGATGACAACAATTACCATGGATATTCTGTAGAGCTAGGAAAAATTTGCGAGTTCAATGACCTACATGCTAGAATCCAATGTCCTATGCATATTCAAGCCCCGTCTATTCGTTCATTGTCTGTTGTCTGAATGAGTAGCTGGTAATAGACAAATGGTAGGGCTTCGGTATACACAGGAAAATTGATTCTAGCATGTTGGTCGTTGAACTCGCGAAATATTCCTAGCCCTAATAATCTGTAATTGACTTCATAATTTATAAAAACAAAACTTATCACTCACCTGCGAGAGGTCAATGAAGTGTTCAGACTCTCGGGCAATCTTGGCTCGGAAAGTTGTGCCATCATCGGGACTAAGTGCGTAGCAGAACACTTCTACATTGGTGCGGTCATGAAGGCCGGGGATGGACTGCATGAGATGGGAGGTGGGGTGGTTGCCAAAGTCAGACGACACGTAGCCTATCCGCAGCCGTCCACCTAGCTCCTTGGGATACTTGTACGGAGGTTTATGAAGCACATGGATCTACGACAACATGCTCAACATCAAATACAGACAGAGTCGCGTAACACACCACAGTTCCTACCACTTAACTCAGTACACTGAAGCCTCTTTGTACTAACCAGAAGGATGACATTTTAAAAACAGTTTGAAACTATGGGGTTTAAGACAACAGGTGTTTGTAAGAACTATAAAAAGTTTCCTAAAAATATTTCAGGCCTATTATCCCCAAAATACCACATTGTCTTCCTTTTAACAGTGGACATAACACACATTTTTTTAAATCAACATTTTATTCCGAAGGAAAAGGTTAAGAGAATTTACTGTATTGTACTTACTTCCAAGAACTACTGCTACACTAAAACAAGTATTGTACTTTGCAATGATTGAACAACAAACATTACCAACTTTAACAGTTGAAAACCAATGAACAAATTATAACTAGCATGTTTGCTCACCAATTTCAGTTTAAGCTACTTAATAATTTGCCATTTTGCACCAATTAAAGCATTTTTAATTGTCAAAATATGAGTACTATTACAAATACACTATAAAGCACAGAACATAATTACATTATTTGTCCCCCACTCAAAAAAAAAAAAATAACTTTTTCGTGCTAAAATGACCACGGACAATTATTTTAAGCAGTTAAAAGATACAGGTTGTACTTTACTGTACAGGAAAAGAGTACGGCACGCAACAAATTTCATAAAATTCGTTCTTTGAATTATACATGAACAATATGCAAGGATATGAATCCCGACAGAAAGGATCTCGGCACTGGTGGATACTCACCTCCAACCTTGGGTTCAGCTGCTTCCCTTGTACATCCGAGACACCAACCACTTCCTAGAACGCCTAAGAAACCTGAACATCCCATCCCATGATGCCTACCTGGTAACCATTGATGTAACATCTCTCTACACCAACATCCCCCATACATCAGGACTATCTGCCATAGAACATTATTTGAACCAGAGACCCCCAAACAGCAAACCCTCCACAGCTTTCTTAGTTGAATTG
>PNEQ01001167.1:23357-61726 GCA_003012365.1 Medauroidea extradentata
ACCCTTATTTCAAACTTCCCGCAGCACCTTAGTTCGCCCTCTGGCCGCTAGGTGTACTGATTACCAACCACCGCTGGACAATAGACTTCAGTGTGCCTCCACTCACCTGATGAAGCAGATGTAGTCTGCGAAACGTTGTGACCGCGCGTCCGCGGAGAAATGTGTTCGTCCTATGTGTGTGTGTTTCTATCTGCAAGTACCATCCTGCGAGTACTTGTGCACAACTCTTTCTGTTTTATTTGTAATTCTAAATATAAACAATCAACATTCCCCCCTCCTCTGAGATATCCACTATACCCCCGATTTGACGAATATTTACGGTTTCTATCACATTCGCAAAATTGTAAGCGGCCTATTTTACCCTCCCCCCCCTGCCCTAAACACCATAAAATTTAAAATTGCATTTTTCTGCAAAGTGGCTCTAGTCAGGCCCCGACTTCCCTAGTGTTTTGCAGGAAATTAATTAATGTAATACTAGAAACATAAAATGATATCAGTAGTCAGACGTCACTCTATGGAGCGGTAGACGTAGCCCACCCTTGTCCCCAAAAAATGAGAAAACCGAGCTCCAGTGTGCCTTCTTGTAAGCGAATAGCCCGATTTCCGTAGCGTTTAACGGAAAAATAAGGCAAGTGATAGTTGAAATACGAATTTATATCAATTGCCAGACGTCTTACGATCAAAAGAACACCGCTAAACAGTACATATGACCAATCCTTGTCCGCCAAAAAAATTACAAAAACTAGTGCCTTCTCGCGAGCGAATAGCCCGACTTCCGTAGCATCGGTGAAAGTAGGCATTCATTACATACAAACGCACAATGCCTTTGTAAATAATTCACCAAAGAAAGCAGGGAAAAGTGGATGTAATTATTCATTGCACTGTTTTATAACTTAACATCAAAACAATTCTTAGATGTTTGATACTAAATACACGAACGTCGATAGAAGTAGCATGCAGGGAGGACAGATAGCACAACTATACGAACGTTCACAATATGGTGAATAGATAGCAGCACTATAGCATATGCTGACGTTCAACAAGCCAAAAAAATGTCATTTTGTGACGTTCTTACCTAAAAAAGTCGAAAATTACATGTATAAGTGGTTAAAATACCGGTAATCACTTTCACAGCCAGTATATTACGTAAAAATAAATTAGTAGTTCCGGGATTACACAATACACGAACATCATATTTATTTCCAAAGTTAAATAAACCACGGTGGAGACAAATATTTCTACACGTGATTAATAGGTAGCATGATTATCGTGCTCGCTCTTACTTGTGGAATGTGCATTTTACGACATGCAGTAAACGCACTGTTAAAGCAAATTATGCATCAAGTTAATTGTTTTAAGAACATACGGTGTTACCCCAGTAAAGAAAAATAATTTCACGCTATTATATATGGGGTCCATGTAAGAACGTAAACACATTCGGCACGAGGCGAGAGTTATATAAGACTTGGGAGACGTGGTGAAATAGCCTAGAAGGAGGCCATACTACATTTAAATAAGCATTATGTGCATAAACCGTCTGTAGTACACTCTCCATTTAGATCCTAATATGTCGTAGCTGCAAAGACAGTAGAACGGCCTGCTTGGCACAGGCAGCGGCGCACTGTTTTTAATTAAGCTACTACTGCCACATTTTTAAATGGATTTTCACTATTTTGGTTTTTATTTTAAACACTGTGAGTTACCAAATAATAACTGCAACTCTGCAATTCATATTTCAATGCCGTGAACCAGATAATATATTTTAAAATCATTGTCTATGTAATTCCTTACAATATTTTTTTTGTCATAGAATTTTGTTATTTTTTTGAGGGCTCCTAAAAGCGTATGCGTAAAATCGCTACTTTCGTTAAATCCAGAGTTCGTAAAATCGGGGGTCTAGTGTACACTGTACTCCTCACATAGTATAGATTTCACATCCCTCCCCCCCCCCCCCACTGTCTTCATTACTGAGTCCTAGAAGATTAAGGCACTTATGAGGTTAAGAGCGACAAGCTGAAGGTTAAGTTACCTTCTCGAGGCAGAGATTGGCGTGGCGCGCAGCAATGGCCTTGCGGAACTGGTGTGACAGGGGGTAGAGCATGGAATGGTGCGGGTGCACCGAGGGCAGCCTGTTCTTGTCCAACTGCTCAGCTACTATGCTCACTAGCTTCTTCATGCGAGCATCGTAGTCCGTCCAGTCGCACACTATCTGAAGGCAGTGAGCTAAGTTGCAGTATGCGTCCGGGAAGTCTGGCTTCAGCTTCAGGGCTGTGCGATACGACTGAATTGCCTCTGGGATGTTACCAGAGTCCTGCAATGCGAATATTTAGAAAAATAAATCATTTGTTGTAAGTTTCTTAAGGTCATGTTAGGAAGTTTTTTTACAGTGGTGCATAACATACTAAATGTTTTTAAATGAATGTTTTGAAAAAAATTAAGACTAAGAGCAGCCATACAATGAATAATTCTAATATGCATTTTCAATATTAAAAAAAAGTTACTTTAGAAAATAAATCCCAGAAAAAATTACCACACATGGGTCTGAGTGTAAACAGTTTTTGTTACACTTTCTTTAACAACTATTGGAGCCAATATCACAAAATCACTCTATAATATGCTTATATATATAACCTTTACACTCATTTAAAATTGTCTTCAAAATACACTGTCTAATTGTTTGAATAAATAACAGCATAGCATCATAAGCTTACCTGTCAAAAATATTTTCTCAAATTAGCAAAAACCACAATATCTTTTACGTGTAAAAGAAATTTACATTATGTATAGTATAAAGAATTTACACGTACTATACAGAATGATTTTATTATAATCAGCTGTAATTTAGGTTCGGAAGAAGAAAAGGAGGATGAGAAATGAAAAAACCTTGAAAGTAGAGTTCCTCATGCCCTTTGCAATTGAAAAATATGGGTCACAATTTATATATGTCTGTTAGTGTTATGTGTCGCGTAAATACAGATGTCAGGTAATGCCACACTAAGTAGTTTTACAGCAAGTTTGAAAATATATTGTCTTAAACTTTATCAAAATATTCAGTTAAAAAATTTTGATTTTTTTTTTACACTTATGTGAAGAAAACTGCTTATTATGGCCTTACTTTAACAGAGAAAGGTTGTACTTATGATGATAAAATGTCTTCACGGGCTTTTTTACTACTGTCCGTTTTAAAATATGACTCCAGCAGCTATGAACAACGTAGGAAGATGCTCCTCTCCAAAAACCTACGACTTCACGGCTCGCTGTGTGCCAGAGTGGTGTGGTGCTCACCTTGTGTATGGACGCCAAGTTGCTGTGGGCGTCGGCAAATGCTGGGTTGATCTGTATGGCCCTCGTGTAGCACTGCAAGGCTCCCTGGATGTCCTGCATCTCCTTCAAAGTGTTACCCATGTTGCTGTATGCATCTGCAAAAGTCGGCTGGATCCTGCAACACACACAACGCCACTGCTGACACAACACTCATATGCACACAACTGAACCAACGGTGTAGTCAGGATTTGGGTTTAGCGGAGACTCGTAATTAAAAACCTCCATAATATAACATTATCACTAACATACAACTGTCCTCACCATTCAAATAATGAAGAGTGATATTGTGCATATATGTATGCAAATACAAACTGGATATTTTTCAGTTTTTAATGAAGACATAAACATTTAAACTTATGAACAGTAACATAACACATAATATTCTTTTCTGTCAAGCGTGTACTGTGTAATATTTTAAAAAATATACAATGATTAATTCTGCAAATGGATACACAAAGTTACATCTTTCTCAAGTCACACAAACTAGTGTTTCTCAAGCACAAAGATACAATTTCTACAACACTTTTAGTACTTGTTTCTGGTGTTCTGTCTCACTACGCAGAACACCGAATGAGATGACACAGTTGTAAAAAATTACCCTTGCATATACGCAAGACGATAACGACAATAACAACATGCTCTCGAAGGTTACGTTATGGATAAAAACATAAGCACCACAATTGTGCGTAACACAAGACCTGGTTGATGATCTTTGCCCTTTTCCCATGTGTGTATCTACTGAGGCCATGAAACTGTTTTGAGGACACATGAAACAAAACAGCAGTCCATTCCTAAAGACTTCCTTGAACTTGTACTCTGTTTGATTTCAATGATGCCTGTAGGAACTATGTCCTGCATTCCATAGCTAAAGCCAGGAAGGAACCTACATCATCATCTGTAATTGTCACATGTACACCAGGGGCACTCTGTAAATGTACTTCTCAAATAAAAAATGATCATGCAACTGTGACAGTATGGACTAGAGCAGCGTAGTGCAGGACAAACCTGATGGCCTCCTTGTAGTGCATGAGCGCCTCGTTGAGCTTGCCCTGCTGCTGGAGCACGGAGGCAAGGTTTGAGTGGGCGGCAGCAAACTCTGGGAACACCTCTAGGGCCTTCAAGTAGAGGCGCGTAGCCTCCTCGATGAAGCCCTGCTCTCTCTTGATGTTGGCCAGATTGTTGAGGGAGTCTGCGTGCGTGGGACACAGGCGGAGTGCAGTGTTGTAACACTCCTCTGCCTCCGACACCTGCACACATGTACCCTAACAGACTGTAGCCCCAACATACCGAGACAACACTGCGCACTTGTAACCTGACTGTAGCCACAACATACTGAGACGACACTGCACCAAACAGCTCCAGATTGTCTGTCTACCGAGGAATAAAGGAAATACAGCAAGTTCTCTTGTACAGAGATGTTATCTTCAAGAAAAACAATACTTCAAAGTCACATTTTTGCACAAGAACTATTTTAAATCTAGGCATGAGGTTATCAAGTTGTACCCAAAAAATCCCTGAAGTTTCACTTTTAATTTACACCTAATGGTGCCACCTACCATGTTCTTCAAATGTGCAGCAATGTGCAGGGAACTACGTTTTTATACTAAACTATTACACATATGCATGCTGGAAAAAAAAAAGTCAAGTACGGAATGTCATTAAGACACTATGCTCACTAGAACACTGTTTTGAAGCCATTCAACGTAGCTAAGAGTGGGATTTTTTCAGTAAATGTACTATGTAACCGGATGTATGTGAAGCACCGATATAAATGTGCTTTGAACTTTGCTACAGACTTTCCAGCAATAACATTGTGTGGTAACCACTCAAAAGTCCCACTGTGATAATGGATTGGTGGGTGTCTTGGAAATGCTATTGCAGCACTTGTCTCGTTACTGCGATGCTGCATTTTATGAAATACCTAATGGTCACCCATATAGTTTCTTCACTTTTGAGCAGCTGATGAGCACAACAGCTTAAGGTAGGCAGTGCCCATTAACCAATATGGTGAATTTTTTTTTAAACATACAAGATAAAACTGTCTGAATTGAATAAAAACATCTTTATACCAAGAAGCTGTCATGTTATAGTGAATTTTGTCAGTAACTTATAAATATATAGCATGACCACATTATACAAGGCACATGTATTGCAAATCATTTTTGTTAATTCTTCTTTTTGATTCTTATTAATGGCAGTATTGCTGAATAAATGTTATACAGAATAAGTACATTTCCTTACGAAGAACATAGGTATGGCCTCGGAGAGTACACAGCTGAGGGGACATGTGTAACCCTATCCAACTACAAAACAATTAAAATTATAATTATGTGTAACACAAAAAAGTTTGCAGATTGTTACTATTTGACAGATGTTGGTATAAATATGTATGTTTATTTATACAGAAAATTTTGGATACATTTCCGTGACAAAAAAATATATATATAATTTTTTTAGTATTTTGCCCCTTCTGTAAATTTGGAGTCAAGTTATGGATTTTCAGAAGAGTGACTAATCAAATACAGAAATGAGCTGCTAGATTTATTTCACATTTCGTGATGTATCTACATGCATTCAATGTTCAATGTAAGCATAGGGAAACAATCCTTAAAAGTAAACAAAGATATAAGCATTGTACAAACTGACCTGCCCTTTCTCTTTGAGAGCATTTGCCAGGTTGCAGTAGGCATCTGGGAAGTTAGGTTGCAACTCAATGGCTCTCCGGTACGTATCAATAGCAAGATCAATAAGGCTGAAAAAATAACACAAACTGTCGCAATTCAGGTTTATGTGGTAGGACACTAACATTTTAAACCAAAAACCAAAACTAATTTAACCATTCAAGTATTGATGAACATTTGTCAAAAATGGTACCAGTTAATTTTTTTCAAACTGATGTGAATTTATTGAGAGAAGCATAGCAGTATATAAGCAATTCACAGTAAAATAAACCCTTTTTAGGGCCTCTTAAGCAACATAAACACCAATAAAAACAGACACCCATCATACTGCAGATTTGGTTATACAGCAGGGTATTTTACATCCCTCAGTCTGAATAAATTAAGGACTGGTTACATCTTAAAATTAGATAGAAACATGTACTCTTTGAGTACATGTTTCTATCTAATTTTAAGATGTAGTTAGTTGCCTATCAGCCTTTTTTTCCCTATATAAAAAATTAAGGACTGGTTACACCTGGTATACAGTAACACATAGGGTCAGAATTATTGTCTCTGAACACCTGCATTGTAAAGGGCTGCTACTGCATTTTAATATTTTGTTGTTGCCTCCGATATTGACTTCTAAATGTGGCCAAATGAATCACATTTTTACTTGTGATACGGCAATACAAATACAGTCCATCACTGGTTCAAAAGCCAAATTTTACTAACCATCAGCACCAGAGAAAAATAAAATGACTACATTGTTAACTAAAAATGGAACCTGATGTACACTACAATCCCTAGCCAACTTAATTATTTTGTTTAAATTACTAACTAACACAAACATTTCAAATCAACACTACATAATGTACAAAAATGTCAAGTTTGTGGAACAAACTTAAAATAGTATATTCAAATGCACAGATGAATGCATGTATTAAAAAATTTTTCAATTTACTGTAATGAGCAAAGGTGCACGGTTTGTAGTCATGGTAAACTGGTAATTCATTCACTAATCCATCACCATGACAGCCCAGACCATGACAGGTCTACTGTAGTACGGCAATGCAAAGTACAAATTACATGAAAGTACTAACTATGAATTGCATTAAAAGTGATCACTTAATCACAATGGGCATACAGTTTAAATTGTATAAGAAGCATAATTTTTGCCAGATTAATTAGCAGTCCTGTATACAGTTAATACTTCTTCTGCCACAGATGATTTTATCAGGTTTAGGTTTTCGTAACCAGAAAAAATATAGAATTTTTAACTCTTGCATTCAACCAAAACGTGTTAAAAAGAGGCAGATTCCTTAGTTATTGATTTTATGATTGCTTTAATGTAACTGATTTTTATGGCAATTTTAAAATTCAGTGTCAGTAATGACATAAAGCATTATTTAACTGAATTTTTTAAGTTTGAGTGTGTTACCGTTATCTATATTTATTGACATGACACTGAAATAGGTAAATAATTAGTTTCAGTTCCTCTTACAACCCCACAGATCAGAAAAATAAAGATATGTAAATAAATATGATCTTAAATGAACTGTTGGTATATTCTCTATTTTCTATCTAGAAGTCTTTTCGAATAATTAAAACAGCATTATGCTATGGAGAAATCTAACTAAAAACAATATTTTACAGAAATTCCCCAATATCTCTCGTGTAACTACTGTTAATTTCCTAAGAAGAAAGTTATTCACGTGAAAGCCTACAGAACTGACGAAAACTATAATCTTACGTTGATGAAGTTTAAACAACACACCTTGGCTTGAAAGCGAATGTGTTAAGTACTCACCCTTGCTCGTAGTAGACGCAGGCAAGGTTCCCATGAACCACAGCATTGTTCGGGCTTAAGTTGAGCGCCCGTAAGTAGGCTGCTACCGCTCTGTGAACAAAAACGCAACACATCAGCAAGCGCACACATACTACCCTCCTGTCTACAAACTACACCATTCATTCCTTAAGTTCAGTGACACTGCACTTCTCTTCATGTCACTGTCTGTACGTACCTATCCCCAACAAATTAGGTTTCTTTTAAAAGTGAAAATACTGTTTTTAAGTAATTTTTATGTAGTTGGATCAGTATAAAGTGAGCACTTTTAAAATTTTAGTTACTTTTCCCATCCACATTACTGCGTATAGTTTCCTGAAACTTTTTAATAGAAACAAAACAACCTAAGTAAGCCTCGCCTATGGAGGACGGGCCAACGACGACAGTGCAATTACGTCAGTCGTTACACAAGACAAAGACCTCAGCGATTCTCCCCACCTGCATTGAAGTATAGTAATATAACACCATAAATTGGGGGAATCGTGGTCTGTCTTCAAGCCTACCAGCTACCGTCAATCAGCTCGCCAGGATGGTCCTGGATCGAGACCCACAACATGCCGCCATCCGTCGATAGCTGAACCTTCCACCATCATGCTGGTGAGGTCTAAGGTGTCTGACGAGACAGCCAACGTAGATAATTAACTAAACAGCCGCTCCCCTCCTATCTAAATTATGTAATACAACTGCACAGTAATCTGTAATCTAAACTATGTAGAGTACTGCCACTGTACTCTAACATAACATCCAAAGTCACAATAAGTAATACTTTATATAATTATTATTGCAGACAAGGTGGTATTCAAAAGTGCTAAATTTATTGCAACCCACCTACATTGTGCAGTTCCTACTTTCATGCTGTAACTTACTTCACGTCTGCGTCATCATTCTAATAACCTTACCACAACGTTGAACAAGGACTTTTTGTAATATCCATTTACACTAGTATGTATTCTCACACACACAAGTAGTTCTTTCTTGTAAGAGTTCTATAAAATATGCACACATTGTACTAGTTCTAAACATGACAATTTTTTTTTGTTTATTTCGGTTAACCTTGATTCTAAGTTATCATTACACTATTAGGCAATTCCAATTATATTAAATTTTATGCCTGTTGAAGGTTTAATTAATTTTCCAGTGCTTCGTGATGTTAAAATCATTATTTATATTCTTCTTACTTCACCTCGTTTAATAAGTGCAATGCAAGGAAATTTTTTACTACCATGCTTTCTGATAAGCGGTATGTTTCAACCGACTTAAATCAGGCTTTTGTAGGGTTCTGTAATAATCTGTAACCATAAAGGAAAAGTCCCAAAATGCCACCATTAATTTAAAAATTCAGGACATAATTTGAAGTGTTTGAAGATACAATTTGCAGATGACTTATCAGATGCCTGGAGAGTTGTTTACCTTACTGATTGCAATAAACTTTCAAAAGGAAGGCAAAGTATATGCTGGACAAATTTTGTTTCCAAGGACGATCTTAAGTTAGGCGATGTCTGTCCCAGTAGCCACTGAACAATGATGAGATGCAGGAAGAGGAAAATAAGGAGTAATATGAAGAAGGTAAGGTTGAGAAGGAAGGAAAAGTAGAGAAATTAATAACCTTTTCTCTGAAAACTAATAGGGTAATTTTTCATAAGACAGTCTGCAATTTTATTCAAATTGATGAAAAGTTCTTGTATATTCTGCAAGCCAGATACCCATTATTTTTTCCTTAAGTAGTTTTGAGTTTCATGGTTTTGTTAGTTTTCATTTCAGGATTCTACTTCGATGTCATCTGGAGTAATGGTACACAGTATTGTAGTGTGTCACTACATTTACAAGTATTGTTTCTCTTGCTCTGTTGCTGCCATTTTCTTGGCAGAATATCAGAAAGAATACTATTATACGGAAAACTTGTATTAAAAAATTTAAATGTAATTTTAAAAATGTTTCACAAAAACTAGTAATTAATAACTTTCTTTTAGAACATGCAACATTCCTGACTACTTCCTTTACCACTCCAGCCCCGCTAGGTCTGCGGCAGTGTTGAAATAAACACAGATTAAAAAAAAATACCAGATTTCCATAAGGGCTCATTACTTTACATTGCCCAACCTACGCCATATTATTATTATTTTTTTTAAAATGCAAACATTTCCAGAGGTTATTACAGAGTTTTGATTGTATACCTTCTATAATAATATTTCAGTTTGAATTATCTTTTGCAAGCGAGTTTGTTTTTACTACTTATGTAGGTTCCAAAACCAGTACCAAATTTTGGTTTTGATGTGTTGATATGCAAACAATATTGGATTTGAATTTTTTTTTATTTCAAGGGATAATAATACCAGGTTCTAGCTACGAAATTATTATATTGTCATCAATTCTTAATGAATGCGCAAAATTACAAATAATGTGGACGTCTGTTATAGGGTGAAAAGAAAATTGAAAGATTCTGTTACATCCGTACACACAGGTGAAGCCAATTAAATTGTGTTAAGCAATGCTCACGTGTTTCTACGATAATTACTTTTTAAGCTTAAACGAAAGCAGATATCTCAGAAATGTGTTTGGCAGTTTAGTTTGTAATGGTTTTGCAGTGAGAGCTTATTTTTTTAAAACAAACATTGTACTGTTTAATTTACGTCAATTAACAAATTTAGTTGCACAAAGAGCTAAAACCGCAGGATATACTGTCTTCAATAAATTTACCAAAATGTGGTGAAAACAATTCTAAACAGAACTACCAAATCAATTTTTGATGTCTGCTCGCTTTCAGGCTTAAAAAGCTATCTCACGTAAGTACTGTATTCCATATTTTGACAGTTCTCTTCTGAGAAATATGTCTGTAAGCAGGGTTGTGGAGACTGTACTTTTCAGGAAGCCAAGCCAGGTAAGTTTAAAGCTGCAAACAATGAAACTACCAGGCATTTTTCTGAGAAGAGAAATGTCAAAGTATGGACAACTTACACTAGAAAGACTATATTGCATGTTAGAACAGCACAACAGGGGATGATGGGACGGGACTGTCAGAGAGTTGCACAGGCAGCGTACCTCTTGATACAACACTTGACCCAACTGAAGCAGCAGGTCCTGCCCTCATTTGCCTCCCAGTCAGACGCTCCTTGCAGAGGTCTATTGGGCAGGATGGTGATGATTGTGTACACGATAATACACTGATAATCCATTGCAACAACGTCATGGCTTCCTCCACACTTTGTTCAACACTCGCTCTGCCTTGATCCAATCAGTACTCGCACACTTCCCGGCACGACGTTCTCACATGACATTCTGCTCTCTCACTCTTGCATGCACTTCTTTAAGTTCTTTCACTAATTGTACAACTTGTATAAAAACAGTCTTTAGGATTCCACAACAGCTGTACACCAACCTACCGAAATATTACGTTCAAATTATTAAAAAAGTACACCTCAAACGCAAAAAAATTAAGAATAATGTTAACTTTCCATCACTGAGCAAACAAAACCATGTTGGAATGAGCTTACACCAGGAACTGACTTGAGACTCTATAAAACAGTGATGCAACACATGGCTCAGATTCACACCAGGAATTAACATTTCAAGTGATTTCCTATCCACACAATGGACAATACAAGTTGTAACAAAAGAAAATTGTATTTACGTTGAATGACTGACAAGAAGCTAGAAAATGTTTCTGATGCAGGGAAATAATTATGAAAAACAATTATAAAGCACCACGTGCTGCAATTTCCAAGCTGACTGCTCCACCAGTCATATGAACTACTTAGCAAGTAGTTTTGAAGACAGCAAATAGCTAATGGAAATTATGGACGAACCAACAACACCAAGATCAAGACAACTTTCACTCACAAACTGACATTCGAAGCATTATGCTACACACACAAAATACTGCAAGGAAACTAAAACTAAGTGAGGGAGTGTCTCATAAATAAGGGCTGAAAATGTTTCTTGAAATCTGTACGGAATTTCAAAGTCAATATAGAAAAGAAAAAAAATTAGGAAACAGTTTCTGGTATCTTTTGTCAGTGTAACACATTCTTTAAGCATAAGCGAAGTTAGAAAATTACAGCACCATAAATAATGCAACATGTTTGCACAATTCAATCAAGAAGTCACTAATCCTTGCATTAAAAGCAAAATGCTCTCATTAACGTACACTTTAATTCTGTAATTGAGTTTTGCAGCAGTCATTGTGTGTGTTTTTGAAGGAGATGGATAACATTTCTGCAGCAGGCTGAAAATAAAATTCTACACAAATTATGAGCTTATAGTAATAGTAAACTGCAGAAGCATGGACTCGGTCAATGCTGCGAAGATGTACAACGCTCACTCTCGCTACGAACATATTTTACGGACTGCTCAGCAATTTAAATACTAGCTCTCCAGATGTAAATCTTCAAAGGCCATGGAATTATTCTTTAACTACAGCATTACTATCACAAATCAAAGACACTGAATTATGTTATTTGTTGACTACTATGGTCATAATTTATTAATTTTTTTATCACCCCCCTTTCCCTACCATTTTTCTTTACAGTCCTGATAATGATAATGCTGCATAACCTTCTAGCGTCCAGCAAAATTATACTATTAAAATTTTTAATTCAGAAGTTTTCAGATCGTATGATCAACTACACTAACTTCAGTTCATGGGCTGCGAAAAAAAAGTCATTAGGTTGGTTGGTTTCTCAATTTGCAGTTTAGCTGCCTTATCAGTTTGGCAGGGTAAGCTAAGGAAGGTTACCAAATTAATTAAATTTGCAGCAATACTTTTCACATGACCTAACATCTGAAATTGAATTTAAACTAACCTAAAATCAATTAACTAAGCAATATTGTTTGAAATCGCCCTTACCTTCTCCACAAATACAATAATTTGTTAAAACACGGGTACAAGACACTGGAACATTTACAAACATGTGGCTAACACTCGACAGTTTCCGAAGCCCGGAAGGGGTTAATTTAAAATGGCTGGTCGATTACGGATGGGGAAAAACACCCACCCTCAAAATTGTCGCACGATCACAGAGGCACATGTACACGTAACACCGAACACTGGGGGTTCAGACGACGCAGTTTACATTACGAAAAAGACGATAGAAAAATTGTTACAATAAAATAGCTTATGTACACATATACGAGTTTGTTGACACAAAGGTGACATTGAGCAATATGACGAGAGGTGTTTGGTGAGACCAGTCTTTTAGTTGCCGTAGACAGACGTGGATGTTGGAGCAGGTGAGGGGGGCGGGGACAGGCAGTAGTGATAGTGATGGTGTAGTGGTAGTGTAGGATCTAGAGCTACTAGCAACTACGAGAGAGAAAGAGAGAGTGAGTGCGCAGACACTGTAGTGCCCGTGACGACGCGGGGTCGACTGACTGACCCGCCTCGCCTGCCTGGCCGGGGATGCTGAGTGAATATAGGGGAGGGGAGATGGGCGGAGCTGTCGTCATGGCGACCACCACCCCTACCTCGCCTACCCTAGACGCACCAACACGACATGGGCGCTAAGCGTCGACCTGCTGCCCAGAAGACCCCCAGCTTCGATCGCTACCACCAGCTGTTCTAGCGACACTTTTTCCTTCTGTTTTTTTACCAGTTTGTCATGTTTAACTAGAGGAAGAACGATAAAATCAAGAAACTGTAAAGCACTTCTGTATACATATTAGGCACAATTATTTTAGTGTATATTAATAAAAAATAATTAAACAATTGGTACGTGAAACTCGGATAAAAACTTGCTACAGACTTCCACCAATAACATTGTACGGTCAACTTTTAAAGTCCCAAAGTATAAATGGACTGACGGTAATCTTGCACGCTAAATTCATCGCTTGGCTCGTTGTGACGATGTGGTACTTGATGCGCGCTTCAAGGTCACCCTTATAGCTCAGCCACTTCTGAGTCTATACCACGCAGAATGGCGGCGCCCCTTACGTACCTGACACATCATGCACGACAGTGTTGCAGGTTGTCTACCTCCCAGGCATCCACATACAACTGTACACGTGGTTTCTGTGCAAACCGACGGGATTAGAACTTGCTTCCAAGGTGACCTCTTTGTATTCATTTCACCATGTCATGTCAAACAACTATAGCGGACGGCAACATGTGTAAGCAATGCGGGGTCATCAACCCCTATTAAATTTACGAAGTGGTCAACTTTCTGTAACATTTTCGATGATCCAGTTCAAAAGGAAAACAACTAAAAATTTACAGTCTTGAGTAAAATTCATATAGAAAGATTTTTGTTCCGCCAAAAAATCTGTTGACCTATTTGTTGGTGGTAATGTGGAAGCAAAATGACAGAGGCACTATCAAAGGAGTTTATAAAATGATTAAAGTCTGCCTTCGCTGAAATTATCACCACACTTTAGATTAAAAGAAATACAATTTCAGGAACTATACTGGCAATCAGAGTAAGTACCATGATACCAGACAAGGAAATTTACTACGAGTTGTTCATATTTTCAACTGGGTCGAGTGCTCTTCTGTCTGTGAGCCAAACACAAAAATACAATATTTTAAGTTGTTTCCCTTTTAAACTGGGCCATCGGTATCTTCCCATTATTTCACTTGAATACGTAATTACTTCTTTTGTGACAGTAGGCTGTCTCATTACCATGCACTATCACGTATTAAATCTCCACATCTGAAGCTATGTTCCAACCTCACGAATCACATTAGGCCCAATGTTGCATCATTATTTGTCCTCAGGGCTGAACTCCCTCAGAACCAGGAAACAATTAACGCCTCCTTCTGTCAATTGCAGTGCCGCAAACCGGGGCTACTTTGACCATTTAACATATTAGTTTTCAGGTTTTCTGATAAATAAACAGATAATCTGAGCCGAGCATTTTAAAAAATTCCTTTCACCCTTACAGTTAATGTTTGAAACTTTCGTCACTAAACGATATAAAAACAAACATTTTGAGTGGTCGAAGTTACCCCACAAGGTCAAAGTAACCTCAGTTTACGTTACACTAAAAGCATAATATATCACAGGTATCTCCAATAGCATTTTAATAGTCGACTTATTTCGTGAAGGCTATATCAAGAATGAAATATGATGAAACCGCACAAGAAACAATATTTAAGAGCCATATACAGCAGGCTCCAGATGTCGCGCAGGCCATAAGGTCCAGACTAACTAGTGCTTCAACAACAGTGTAGCCTTTATGCGTTGGACGCGAAGACAAGAAGACAATGTTAGGCATGTAACTTGGTAGGAGGTTACAACAAGAACCTCAACCACAACCTAAGCAGCAGTCACAACTATTTTATTTATTAAGGTACCGCACACAAAACTGCAGGAACCGCACACAAAATTGCAGGTATCGCACACAAAACTGCAGGAACCGCACATAAAACTGCAGGTACCGCACATAAAACTGCAGGTACCGCACATAAAACTGCAGGTACCGCACATAAAACTGCAGGTACCGCACATAAAACTGCATGTACCGCACTGCACATAAAACTGCATGAACCGCACTGCACATAAAACTGCAGGTACCGCACAGCACATAAAACTGCAGGTACCGCACAGCACATAAAACTGCAGGTACCGCACATAAAACTGCAGGTACCGCACATAAAACTGCAGGTACCGCACATAAAACTGCAGGTACCGCACATAAAACTGCAGGTACCGCACATAAAACTGCAGGTACCGCACATAAAACTGCAGGTACCGCACATAAAACTGCAGGTACCGCACATAAAACTGCAGGTATCGCACACAACACCATATGCTCCTCACATGGGTTAGGTTGGATTAGGTTAGGTTTTTTTATAACTGTCAAAACTACTGGGCTCAAGGCCTTTATTCACAATCATCACATTTGGGAGAAGCCATTCCGACATGGAAGGTTTTTACGGGCTTAGGGAATTTCTAAGGTAATTGGGGTCGAAAATGCTGCTGGGCCAAGGGAATGTCCTAAATTTGGGGGAGCGTGGTTGCGGCTGGTAGCGTTCCTAACTGCGAGACTTGGAAATGGAGACAAGACTGAACCATTAGTACATACAACACTAACGCTATCTAGCAGACGACACTGGAACCAAAACGATTGGTGTAGCTATTAGCTCTCCTGGTGGAAAGACTCAGTACCAGAAGTCACAATATTTAACGCCACGTAGGAGACAATCAGTAACTACTTGCAACCTCAGGTTAACTATATAATAACAAAAAATAATAAAAAAAAAGTTGCTAGGAATCAAGACAACGGAATAGAAACGAAAAGGGTGGGAAGACCACACACAAATAATTACGAGACATATACTCAAAAGCCTCCCCCCCCCCTCACCCGAATCCTGCAGTAGAATCGGCTATACTCTACTATTCGTTACTTTCAAAACATTTGAAGCGCAGGTCGTGAGGCCTCTTGCTGTTACGTAATAATTTTCACTCTGACCTCACAAATTAACTTTTCATTACTGTCGGTCATTTATTTATGTATAAAAAAATTGGCAAGAAAAACAATTTATCTGAAAGGAAAACACTGACTAGGGTTTTAAAAGAGCTCACTTAATTCCGAACCGCATATACATATTCCAAGTGTGCAGCGGAAGTGGGCGAAACGACCCTTGAAGGTGTAGCTAGTGAAAATTAATAGCCGGACAGAATTAAAGATAAATCTAGGAGGTTTCTGATAGTGGTGCCTCGGCTCGAAATTAAGTGAAAGCCATTAAAACCTGGGCACAGAGAGAGGGAGGGAGAGAGAGAGAGAGAGAGAGATAGAGGAGGGGAAGAGAAGTGGGGAGAGAGGCGACAATTTCCGTTCAAAGGAAAAAAAAAGGGGGCTGCATCCAGGTTCGTGTTATCAGGGAATGGTACGCTCGGAGTTTCCCTTGCAAATTATGTCGCCATCCAAGTGACTGCAATAGTTATGTGACTAAAAACTACGAGTGTGCCTTGTGTATGTTTCAACAACTGGAACACGCCACAATTTACAGCGCAAAATATTTGCGACAAAACTAATTACTTAAAGCTTAGTTTACACCAACGATAACATTGCTAATAACATGTGTTTTCAACGAAGTTATTAACAATGTTGTAAAAATGCTCAAAATTGTTGACTTGTCAACATTGTCGACAACATTCTGTTATCAACTTTGTTAATATTTATAACAAAAATGATAACATTACCAACACTTTGTTGAAAAGATTTGATAGCAACAAAAGAAGCGAATTTTAGAAACATGTTAATAACTTCGTCACCAACACAGTTGATAACATTATTTTCCCGACCCTTTCTAGGGCGGTCTAGATCAAGTACGGTTGGAAACAATGTTACTAACAATGTTATCGGTATTTTTGCCATCGACATTGTTATAAACTTCCGTTGATCAATATTACAACTTTGTTAGAAACACTGGTGTTTCCAGCAATGTTAATAACACATTTGCTATCCATTGCTATAGAGTAGTGTGCCATACCTTAGAATTTGTTGATAACATGTTTGTAACTAAAGTTTTTACTGTTAGCTTAACGGAGTAAACTTTACTTAAGGCTCGGTTTCATTCGCCAAATTGAATTTTATTATTTTTCGAGTTTTTTGGAATTCTGAGAAGAAAAAATGTTAAATCCGCGACCATACCGCACATTATGTTTACCTAGAGCCACAATACAAACATGGCAACAGAGCTAGTAATGTATAGTTAGGTATAACAATTTGTCGGGTAATTATGAATATAAAAAAAATAGCCACACACATTGCGGCATAATTATAAGTTAACAGCTAAATCGCAAGGTCTGTACTGTAGCGAAATGTAGTTGCTTCTTAGAACAAAAAAAAGCTACTGAAGCCAATCCTTGAAATACAAAATTCTTCAGCCCATGGTACTCGAAAACGGCCAAAATTCACGTTTAGGAAATGTAAGAGGGTACTTAACTCCACTGTCTTCTTGATCAGTCCGTAATCAGATGCGCCAACGACCCGACCCTGCTAACCTTGCAGTAGTTTTTATTAAGTTATTCAAATAACCGCTGTATTTTTGCTCCACATGAACAGTTTCGAATTAGTCGTGTATTTGAACTTTGCTTACATAACCACAGATCGCCGCCACATTTGCACTCAAAACGTATTACACAACCGTCTCTTGACCACGGCGTGCACACATTTTCGGCCAATAAGAGACGCCGAGCGAACATGTAGCAGCAGTTTGCAGCCTAGTCTGTTGCCTGAAAATATATATAATTTCGTACACACATATCTCTTGCAAAGAGAAATGTCGCCTTATGTTTTAAGGGTTCGTTCCCGAGTTTTTTTCAGACTGGTGCCAGTAACTCAAATATAAGTTTTGAAAAAATTTGAGTCAATGTGCAATCACACGATGCACAATACTGTGGACGCGTTTTCTTAAAATAATGTACCATTCGCCAGCAAAAAATAATTTCCTTCATTTTTGATTATTTTCACGACGGAAAAAAGCGGTACTTTGGGTAATGAAATCTAAAAAACCGCTCAGTATAATTCTACAATAAAAATTCAGCTACAAATGATAACATATGAGTGTCACAACTGTGCAGTGAAATTTTGACATGAGTAATAGGTAGCAATAAAAAAAAATATTTTCGAAATCACTGTAAAATTTCGTAACAAGGCCTTAACCATACGAGGCATATTCCCGCGATTGTCTATACATTCTATGTACAATGAATGCATATTCCGCCAGTAACTTCTTGAAGGCAATCCTTCCAATGAATACAATGAAATACACTACGTGTTCCCGCCTTGTTACAGGATCATGGCGTGTGCGAGAGGATGCAGGGGCGAATGTTGGGGCGGCAGAGCAAGCATAACTGTCGTCCTCCGGCTAGGGAAGTGGATGAGCTGATTGTGGAGCAGCGACGGAACGAGAGAGGAAAGGGAAACGGCAGTTCAACGAGAAAATTAACCGGGAACGGCACGGTCAGCCATGTTTCCCACATGCGAAACATGCTGGATGGAACCCCGATCACCTAGGTGGGCGGCGAGAGGTCCGACCACTCGCCCACCACGGCCTATCAAGAATAAGAATTAACGGCATCTACACTTTAAATCTGAATGAGTGAATATCCACTGATTCACGCGTTGATGGCTGGAGCAGTTTCAACAATTTGAATAAGTGAAAACATCACTATTTAATTAGTGAATATTCATTGATTACCTTTAAGAGTACCAACATCTCACAAGTGAATACATGAATATTTGCAGTATTTTCCAGTTGTTTTCATAGAACAATTTTCACTTACTGAATCAAGAGAAAAAATACTGGAAAATCTGTGGACATTCACAGATTTCACAGTTGTTTCTCACTGATTCAGTATGCTGAAACTGCTCCATCCATCGGCGTGAATCAGTGAATATTCACCAATTCAGATTTAGAGTGTATAATTAAAAAGGCGGTCATAAAACTCCCAAGTTGCAAAAGGAAAGTTCTTGCACTGACGGGACTAGGCTTTGTCGACCAATAAGAACACTACACATTTTAATAATTTGTTTTACTCGTTTTATTTATATAGCATACATAATTCGTCTTGTACTGGTTTCTTCGATATTTTGAACACAGCACATTCAGTTTAAGTTCGTTGAGATGTTTGCTACGCGTGAATTACCGCTGACCGGATTTTGTGAACTTTTACTAATAGCATTGTTCTTGTACGCACCAAATATCACTAAGACAAAAACTGAAGTGTGTTGTACGACATACTCGATTTCGCGCATCGAATTTTGCAGAATCGCAGAAAACTCAAGAGTTACGCAATAAAATGACCAAGCACAAAAAAAAAAAAAAAAAAAAAAAAAAAAAAAAAAAAAAAAAAAAAAAAAAAAAAAAAAAAAAAAAAAAAAAAAAAAAAAAAAAAAAAAAAAAAAAAAAAAAAAAAAAAAAAAAAAAAAAAAAAAAAAAAAAAAAAAAAAAAAAAAAAAAAAAAAAAAAAAAAAGGCATAAATAGACGCAGTCAGTAGCCAACAAACACGCAAGTAGTTTTGAAACAGGAATATAGTCGGTGTAAAATGTAAACAAAAATGAAATAATATCGAATGTTGGTAAACACAAACAACTGGACAGCGCGCCCACAGAATCCACACTAAATGGACGACTTGAAAAGAGGCGGAGCTTCAGTAAGGTGTGGGAAACAATTCCTATCTCCATGGATACCGCAGCCGAACATTTAGCTGTTTGACTTCACATGTCTCGGACGTCAAGAAAATTGATTATTTGTTTGGAATTTGC
This sequence comes from Medauroidea extradentata, assembly GCA_003012365.1. Classification (NCBI taxonomy): domain Eukaryota; kingdom Metazoa; phylum Arthropoda; class Insecta; order Phasmatodea; family Phasmatidae; genus Medauroidea; species Medauroidea extradentata. Next base: position 43,393 of record PNEQ01001167.1, read on the forward strand.
CGTTTTTTCAGGTAAACCTTAATCTTATGTACGGTATTTGCTATCTTAACCATGAAATTGAAACTAATATTTTTTTACCCTTGCGTGCAAGTCTATGAATGCGCAACATTTTTTGTTTTCTGCAATTACCAACTAACAAATCAGCATGTTTGTAAACAAGCTTTGTTTCCCCTGCGGTGTGACGTCAGGGGGCGTGTACTTCAAGTCGTCCATTGTAAGACGAGCTAAGTGTAATATAATGTTTGTTCCACTGACGACAGCAGGGGCACACGTGGCGGCTTATATTTGACACGGGCGAACGACGCCGCTTATTGGCTGCCCCATATTATAGATACTAGCCTCGTGTATGTTTGGTTCCTGCATGTCATTGCAGGTTTCCCATTGGCCAGTCTGCTAGCTAGCATGGCAGCCGGCTTATGCTGGTTAGCAATCAAAGTTTCCTCCACACTGTTAGAAAAATTTCCGTGAAATTACGGAAAAGAAATGGGGGAAAAAAAAAATATATATCCAGAAATCTTCGTAACGTAACAGACACTCAGGTTTTCTTGATAACCTAACCCTCCGTAAAATTACGGACAATCCGTTTCCGAGAAAAAAAAAAAAAAAAAAAAAAAAAAAAAAAAAAAAAAAAAAAAAAAAAAAAAAAAAAAAAAAAACTTTACTCTACTAGTACCCCATTTTCCAGAAATACTACATTTCTTTTTAACTATGTGTTATCGAGATTCTGACGCACTAGGCCTATTTAGTAACCTGTAACTTTTTTCGAAGTTGTTGGGATTCGAACCCACGACCTGATAACTGCCACACAGAAGCTCTAACTATTGAACCACAGTGACAATTTATGAGTGAGTTCCATGCAGTGGTAAGATATCAACTTTATAAGATACAATTTTGACATCCAGGATTCATAGTGATTGTTAATACCACTTATATTTTAAGAAACAGTAAAATACGCTTTAAAATTGTAGAAACATATTTCCAAAAATGTATGGAAAGTTACAGTCAAACATCCGTAAACTGGCAATACGGACAAATTTCCGTAAATAAAATATTACGGAAGCCACTTCCGTAAAATGACAGTACCTTTCTGTAAATATTTCCGTGAATTTTTAACGGTGCACGTTGCTGGCCAGCGGAGCGCTTTAGCTGGCGTGTGCGGCTGAGTTCGCCGTGCAACTGTCTAAATATTACACTTCTGTATAGCTACATGTTCTGTGGCAGGGGCACACCATGCAAGCAAGCAGTTGTATCGACGTGTTGTGACGCAGTACTAGATGGTCGATATGCACGCAGTTCATACACTACACACAACAACACAAGGTACACCTCACATTACAGACTGCTGCAGGTGTGTGTGTTCTACACTATAGTTCACGGCGCCGATCACGTGACGCAGCTATAAGGGCGGCCTTGGAGCGCGTATCTAGCGACACATCACCTCAACGAGCGTGCAATACACCGCCCGGAATAATTTTCAGGCAGGTTTCTTAACGAGTTTCACATATATTCGGTTAGTATATTTTAAGTACGGCGGTCTGAAAAGGCAGTTATCAGATATGTTTGGAAACTGTGTTTTAAATTTGGGAAGGTTTCTTGATAACATTCTTCCCTTGTCGGAAGTGTTTCCTTTCGGTACATTTGTACAATGGGCGTATGTGGAATAGTTACGTAAGAAAACGTATTTACGCTCACACTGCACAATAAATTTGAAACGCGTGGTCGGCGCCGGTCTTAAAAATATGTTTCAGTCGACATATTGGATTTTTTTAATTCTTCGCCTTTCGAAAAATTTTGATAGAAAAAAAAAGTGGATTTTGTGCTTATACCGCAAATCATATTTAATCACGTCAGTAGAACTGTGAACGCGTATTTAAGATGCAATCAGGTCAGCACATTAATAATACATCACAATTGCCGGACTTATCAACGCCTAGTTGCAGTTAACAGTTAAAACTGCAATGGTTGGACTGCGGTGCACGGTAAATATAATCTGCGCTATAAATTTGAAATCCACAGTTTCCATATCAGAATAATTTAAAAGCAAAAATGAAAATAATACAATATGGTGATTAATTGAATTTTGCACGAATGTTAAAGTTAATACCGTAGAACCAACAAAGAGCAATTTTAGCATCAGTTTTTGACAACATTGTTACCAAACAAACTGCTGTGTTACAAATTCCTAGAGAAGTATAATTTACGCCGCTCTAATTCCGGCTCGAAAGATAAAGCCTCTGGAATGTAACGTGATAATACCTGACATGTAAGCAATGCCAACCAAACGTCATGTGTGTCTCACAACACTTGTAAGTCGACGTGTTATATCAAAGCGTGTGAACGTGCATCGTGATACAATGACCACTTTTGAACAACTACCTTGTCTAGAAAAACAATTCACTTTTAACAACTACCTTGTCTAGAAAAACAATTCACTTTTAACAACTACCTTGTCTAGAAAGACAATTCCCTTTTAACAACTACCTTGTACAGAAAAACAATTCCCTTTTAACAACTACCTTGTATAGAAAAACAATTCCCTTTTAACAACTACCTTGTACAGAAAAACAATTCCCTTTTAACAACTACCTTGTATAGAAAAACAATTCACTTTTAAGAACTTCCTTGTATAGAAAAACAATTCCCTTTTAACAACTACCTTGTCTAGAAAAACAATTCCCTTTTAACAACTACCTTGTCTAGAAAAACAATTCCCTTTTAACAACTACCTTGTATAGAAAAACAATTCCCTTTTAACAACTACCTTGTATAGAAAAACAATTCACTTTTAACAACTACCTTGTATAGAAAAACAATTCCCTTTTAACAACTATCTTGTCTAGAAAAACAATTCCTTTTTAACAACTACCTTGTCTAAAAAAACAATTCACTTTTAAGAACTACCTTGTATAGAAAAACAATTACCTTTTAACAATTACCTTGTACAGAAAAACAATTCCCTTTTAACAACTACCTTGTATAGAAAAACAATTCACTTTTAAGAACTTCCTTGTCTAGAAAAACAATTCCCTTTTAACAACTACCTTGTATAGAAAAACAATTCCCTGTTAACAACTACCTTGTCTAGAAAAACAATTCCCTTTTAACAACTACCTTGTATAGAAAAACAATTCCCTTTTAACAACTACCTTGTCTAGAAAAACAATTAACTTTTAACAACTACCTTGTATAGAAAAACAATTCCCTTTTAACAACTACCTTGTCTAGAAAAACAATTCCCTTTTAACAACTACCTTGTCTAGAAAAACAATTCACTTTTAATAACTACCTTGTATAGAAAAACAATTCCCTTTTAACAACTACCTTGTCTAGAAAAACAATTCCCTTTTAACAACTACCTTGTCTAGAAAAACAATTCCCTTTTAACAACTACCTTGTATAGAAAAACAATTCACTTTTAACAACTACCTTGTATAGAAAAACAATTCCCTTTTAACAACTACCTTGTCTAGAAAAAACAATTCCCTTTTAACAACTACCTTGCCTAGAAAAACAATTCACTTTTAAGAACTACCTTGTATAGAAAAACAATTCCCTTTTAACAACTACCTTGTCTAGAAAAATAATTCACTTTTAACAACTACCTTGTCTAGAAAAACAATTCACTTTTAACAACTACCTTGTCTAGAAAAACAATTCCCTTTTAACAACTACCTTGTATAGAAAAACAATTCCCTTTTAACAACTACCTTGTCTAGAAAAACAATTCCCTTTTAATAACTACCTTGTCTAGAAAAACAATTCCCTTTTAACAACTACCTTGTATAGAAAAACAATTCCCTTTTAATAACTACCTTGTCTAGAAAAACAATTCCCTTTTAACAACTACCTTGTATAGAAAAACAATTCACTTTTAAGAACTACCTTGTATAGAAAAACAATTCCCTTTTAACAACTACTTTGTATAGAAAAACAATTCCCTTTTAACAACTACCTTGTCTAGAAAAACAATTCCCTTTTAACAACTACCTTGTATAGAAAAACAATTCCCTTTTAATAACTACCTTGTCTAGAAAAACAATTCCCTTTTAACAACTACCTTGCCTAGAAAAACAATTCACTTTTAAGAACTACCTTGTATAGAAAAACAATTCACTTTTAAGAACTACCTTGTCTAGAAAAACAATTCCCTTTTAACAACTACCTTGCCTAGAAAAACAATTCACTTTTAACAACTACCTTGTATAGAAAAACAATTCCCTTTTAATAACTACCTTGTCTAGAAAAACAATTCCCTTTTAACAACTACCTTGTATAGAAAAACAATTCCCTTTTAATAACTACCTTGTCTAGAAAAACAATTCCCTTTTAACAACTACCTTGTATAGAAAAACAATTCACTTTTAACAACTACCTTGTATAGAAAAACAATTCCCTTTTAACAACTACCTTGTCTAGAAAAACAATTCCCTTTTAACAACTACCTTGTATAGAAAAACAATTCACTTTTAACAACTACCTTGTCTAGAAAAACAATTCCCTTGTATAGAAAAACCCATTCCTTAATAACTACTACCTTGTATAGAAAAACCATTTCATTTTAACTACCTTGTCTAGAAAAACATATTCCCTTTTAACAATCTATCTCGCCTAGAAAAAGATTCCCTTTTAATAACTACGTTGTCTAGAAAAACGATTTTAAAATATTATTTATTGTAACCATGAACGTTCACGTCTGAGTACAGAGCAATCAATCTATTCACTTTGCTTGTTACCAGGACGCGTAGTTACTTAACTGACAGTGAAAGAAGTGACGAGGGTTTCAAAAGTGCTGACTATCATGAAGTATTGCTAACTACCAGGCACTGTCACGTGGTCGCCGTGTGCTTCTTGCCTAAATACCAGGCGTTGTTATGTCACAGCAGTAGTTGTGGACGAATCTTGGAAACATACGTCTAGACACTCGCAACAAGAGCACCTCACTCGCTCATTATTATTACTTATATATACTCGAGTAGGGAACATACTAATATACCATTTATGTATAAATCAGAGACACAAACATTAGGTAACATGTGAAGTAAACTATTATGTCCTTAAACGTGTGTCCAGTGGTTAGCAACAAACACAGCACTCATACTTACAAAGTAAATGTAACTAAAAAAAAAGACAAGAAATATTCACCAAGCATGGGGGCAAAGTAATTTTATTCAATAAAATCTCTACTATTTTCATAAAAGAGGAAAGTTTGAAGGCCGATTTCTTCACATGTTAAAAATAACACTAACTCACACACGATCGAAATTTGACTACAAGCTTTTCCGATATTTTGCCAAAATACTATTTTTAAGTAGTCCTTGTATAACTCCGTTATTATTCACATGGCTAGAAAGGGTCCCATATACTTTCTACTTACTTTTGTTTGAGAAATCGACTCCCCCACCCTCCATGAAGTCTCGACGCTTTAATTTCCAGATATATAGATGTGTATGTACACCCACACGCACATGAGTCAGTACGGCGTGTGATAATTTTGCGTGATGATAGCACATTAAAGAGTAAAAAGAAAATTTAGTGAAAGTAATTTAAATGACGCTCTTCTAAGAGTGTTCTGCACCGAAAAATATGAGACTTTATAGTTGTACCAAACACTGTCCAACTCTTACACATTATATTAATAGTAATTTCCCACAGATAACATATTTTTCGTACAAGTGCATGTCAAAGGTGCGATTTGACTGGTTTCGCAAATTACCCAAAGTTAAAGCATTTCAAGTGATAGTAATGAATAATTTTGAGTGAAAGTAAATGTATTAAACTACAGCTACTTGTTATTTTACGTAAAAAATATTTGAAAACAAAAATTACAGATACTCAAAAGCTATGCAAACATTTAGGCACATTCAACACGAAAAATAAAGACGTTCTGTAGCTTAATATATTTACTTTCACTGTAAATTATCTCATTCCTATCATTTGAATAGTTTTTACTTTGGATAAGTAGCGAAAACCGTCAAATTGCTCTACTTCGACATGCGTTGTACAAAAAGTAGGAAATCGAAAAATAGTTTATTTGTAGGAAATTGCTGTTAATGTAATTTATAAGAGTTGGCCAGTGTTTAGTACAGTTATAAAATAACGAATTTTCAGACGCAGAGCGGCCTTAATTGTGTTTGCTGTAGTGAATGTAAAATGCCTATAATTTGCACAAGACGAGCTGTTGGGCGTCGGCGTGGAGACGTCTATTTTCACAGCGGGAAACTGGATTACAGACTCTCGACGAGCGGTGTAGTTCGCTAACTTCACATGCGAGGCTTATAATTACATTATACTAACTTGCAGGCAGTACAGCCTCACCACACTCTCGCATACACAGGTGGCCACACACATACGGTTGCTGCAAGGTAGTTTGAAGATCTAGGTGGAAAACTTCATGAGACTCACCCCCCCTCCCCCCCGTCGTCAAATAATTATTTTTCAGCACACTATTGTAATTAATTTTTTACACTAAGAGATGAAAGTACACACAATACATTTGAATTTTCCTCTTAGTACTTACTACTCCCTCCAAGAAAATGACATATTTCAATCGCAACAAAAAGATACACAGTGCTGAACCATCGACATCTTAAGAGGGCGTGGTACATAATTCAATAATTAAATGCAAAAGCATTAATCTACTAGTGTACGTTTCTTCGGAAATTAAACAAACGTATTAGCCAACGTTTTAAACAAAATTTTTTCCAGTGTTACGAACTTCTGAGGCACAATCTCTGACGCCGGAACCTCGTGCATTTAACTGCGGCGCAAGAGATCACGCGTAACGAAGTAGTAATTCTGGATAAATATTTACTCATAAATTTGGAAAATACCATTATCTAGGATTGACATTGAGTATTTTATCCATATTGGCTTCGCAACAAGCGTAGAAATAAATTGATGTTTTCAGCATTTATTTTCTACCACGCACTCTTAAAGGCTTCAACTACTCGTAAGTTGACGGCCGCCAACAAAACTGTTGCGTGAGATGATGAACGTGGAGATATCTTCAGTCGACATACTTCTAGCAGTGAAAGACGAAACATTAAGTCAGTCCTCCCTCCTGCGTGTTGACTTGTTTTCCTTACCTATTTTTGTTTCACGGCCGAAAATGTCAAAAGGACCACACTGGAAGCCTAGCTATTTATCTTACCCTTCATTAGATGTAAGAAGTGAACTGGGAACTCATAATTATGTATTTTTATGAAAGCCAACAAAATTATCATATCTGTTAACTTTTATAAATAGACATAATTAGGCGCTCCTCTTCCACTTCTTACACGTATACTGAAGTGTAAGATGAATAGCTATGTTTCCATGGCGTTACGTTTGAAACACAAATGGACAAGGAAATTAACACGTAGGAAGGAGACTGACTGAAGGGCTTGTCCCCGAGTTTTTTTCAGACTCAAATATTTTTTAACCAAAAGTTTTGAAAATATTTGAGTCAATGTGCAATCACACGATGCACAATACTGTGGACGCGTTTTTTTTTTTTTAAATAATGTACCATTCGCTAGCAAAAAAAAAAAAATAATTTACTTCATTTTTGCTTATTTTCACAACGAAAAACGTGGTACTTTGGGTAATGAAATCTAAAAAACCATTCAGTATAAATCTACAAAAAATTCAGCTACAAATTATAACATATAAGTGTCAAAACTGTGCAGCGAAATTTTGATAAAAGTATTAGGTAGCAATAAAAACATATTTTCGAAATCACTGCAAAACTCCGTAACAAGGCCTTAACGGCAAATTCTACACATGCTATTATACAGTATAATTGTTTGTCATTATCACTAGATGCGCTGTAGTCTGCTCCCGGCTTCCTGGCGTCTACTTCGCGGGGGAGATGCAATGTTGCCGTCATTGGAAGGACAGTCATTCAGAAAGTTTCTGGCACTGATGTATTTATAAAACGACTGGAAGGGTAACAATTTAGATTACTTAGCTTGTTTAGCTTCGATAAGGTAGGGCAACCTTTCCAGTCGTTTTATAAATATACCACTGTCAGAACAAATCCTATAAGGGCTGCCCTTTCAAAGGGCAATAATTCAATCACTCCAGTCCGCATACAAGAAGGTCACACCGGCCTACTTAAGGTGGCCACCTGGTGAACATAGTTTGCGTGTTCGAGTCCTCGTTGCACGGAAGCTATAAGGGCAACACAGCACTCAGGCTTCACCCTAGCCTCTAGGATCAAGTCACTAACTGGTGTACAGTCTTCTCCCAGACAACTATCCTCTAAGAGGCTTTCACTGGCGACCTTTCTGTTTTATTACGTAATAGTAAACATAAATGTGTACTGCACCCGCCCGCATATTCTGCTCCAAGATTACATTTTCGCAGTTTCCAGCCGCTAGAAATTATGCTTCAGTACATTGTACTGGCTTTCTCTTGTATGTGGAACTGTTGCCCTATTTGACTGAGCCAATAAGAAACCCGCTGTTGTAATATTCTATGCCTGTTGGTCTGTAGACAGCTACGTTGTAGTAGACGTATATCAACCAATCAAACACGTGGCAAGAAACTACAGCGGTTTCAAGGGTACGTCGACACTTAACATTTTTCGCGACATACCTAGAGATGATGGTATATCGCGAAAATGTTTTGTGCCAACATACCCTTGAAAATACTGTAATTAATGCAACATATATGACTTGGTGATGTACGTCTAACACAACGTAGCTGTGTACAGACCAAGAACAGGCATGGAATATTACAACAGGGCAACAACTCCACGTATAAGCAAAAGCCAGTAATCTTCCAGTAATCTGAACATACCCAGCAGTCAAGTTTTCCCGCAATAAATCATCATTAGACGTATTCATTTCTGAGGCTTTTATTTCGTTACTGGCGAGTCCCTATTTGACTGGGCCAATGATAACTCTGGCGCGCTACTACTGGACGCCTGTGATTCGTCTGTAAACAACTAGACTGTGCCACATAACCGCCGGACAATAATACATGACGCAGGACGCTACATTGATTGGCAGAATACGCTGGCAGAAAACATTCTCGCCATTTCCCACCATCTGTAACAATCATGTCTAACCATCATCTCTACTGATACATGTGTGTGTGTGAGAGAGAACAGTCAAAAGGGGAAGGAGGAGGGAAGGGTTTGGCTAGTAAACAGTGGACGGTCCAACCAACCACAAGAGCATGAAGTTGTCACAGTGCCAAACAGTTTCCTTGAACTGCCTCACAGTTGTCGTCCAAGAAAGCATCAAAGTTATGACGTCAGAGGAAAGTCGCCAGCACTGCACATCCGTTGGAAAAGAAAACGTAACAGCTTTAGTTTCATTACACATTCCTGAACATGCACATTTGAAAATGCCCAAGAAAACTTAACTGCACGTTTAATTGCGCCTGCAGATTTGAATAACTCACAACATAATCTGCTAACTACGGCCCTGGCAGAATATAAAAATGGTGACCAGCATAGAGTCGAGCAGAGTTGAGTTCACAGCTGCAACACGAGTACATATAACAAAGAAAGCCTATTTGCATTCCAATACCATTCATCCGTTTGCGATAAAACGTTGTCGAGTTCTTCATAACAAAAACATTTCATATTGAAAAAATGAGGGGGGGGGGGGCAATACGGGGTAGGAGGTTTCCTATGCCAGCATTGTACAATAGCATTCAATAATTAACCTAATCCTTCACTCCTATAGCACGAATCTGTCACTCAAAATAACTACTATCAAACACCTCAAGAACACAACCCTAAGGGCCAATATTATAAACCTCTTTTGAATGACAAACTGCTATCCCCATAGAAACGTTTGTAAACCTAATGAGTTGGTAGTAAATTGCGTATGTATTTTACGAGAAATTTTTGTGCGTTGTTTTTTAAGCAGACGTGTAGTAACTGTGACTTTAATTTCCACACGTGGGAATGAAAAATATATATTAGAAATAAACGGGGAAAAAATAAAATAATGAGAAGTTTTTCGGATGTCGTACAAGTGGTTAGAGTGAGGTGGGAAGGTATTATTTATATATAATCCCCCTTCCCCTTCGACAGAATTAATGTGCGTCAACCACACTAGTGTTTGCAAAAGCGAGAATTTGTAGTTTCGCGTCGCACTATTGTGATTACAGCACTGAGGGGCTGGTTCCTATATAAGCAGTAACGTAATCAGTTATCGAGCCTGGAGCGCGGAGTTATTGATATGTCTGCTGTTCCAAGTTGTGCGGCTTTCCTCGTGTTACACTTTCATCTCCGGTACATGTGACCGCAATTCTACTGTGAAGACGTCTCGTATCAGACAAGGCAGTGCGACAATCCCTTGTCTTCCAGGACACCATCCAGCAAACAGCTCCAAGTTATACCGCCAGACAGACAGACAGACGTCCTTCTCGGAACACAACACGAGGAACTAGGAATACTGGGGCAGAACGAAACATACAATAGGTTTATTCATGGCTAAAGCCATATACACAATAAATTACTTCTTATGTTGTCGTACACTATGGCGCCGCCAAACGTGAAGTTAAGCAGCCTTGACTTTACGTTTCCGATAAACTGAAAACCTACAGTCAAAGTAAAAAAAATGGCAGTTAGTAAACAACAGCTGATTTTGTCTGATATAACAAAAAAATATATATATTTCTGTGCATAGTTTTACTCCCCAGTACTAAGAATTCATAAAAAAATGTAACATTTGTGGTTTCAATGGATTCGTAGAAACTTGCAAATAGAATTTGATCAGTATTTTTAGGAGAACTGTAAGATTCGTCAATAGATGACGTTGCTTTTGTTCTGCAAATATTATCATAAATGGAAAACACTTAAATAACTGGGCTAATTTTTAAATATCTCCGTGATATGTTTTTACGGCAAATACATAATGATTTATATCAAAATTCTTCCGTTTCAAAAATACAGATTCTCAAATAGTTTTTCAACTGTCGATACTTCAACTTGACGTTTGTATTGTGTTTTGACTATATACTTGAAGTAACGGAAACATAAAGTCAAGTATTAAAGCAATCAAATGTGTATAGGCCTTTAAGTCATGGCTAAGTCGATAATTCATTTTTCTACTAATTAAATCATAACAATAATATTTATTATTACTATTTTTAACTCTAAAACAACAGATATCTAAAAACTGTTGCGCAGTTTTGTTAAACATTGCTTTTACTATGTAGTTTATATTTTTCTAGACAAAAAATTATATAGATTTGGCTAGTTAGTTAATTAATGAGAATTTACTTAATTACATAATTAGCTAAACCACTGTGTATTTTGACTAGAAAAAATTAGTTAACATAGTACACACTATCATAAACGGAATTGTGGAACAGTTTTTTGATACCTATCCGCTCTCGTTTAAGATTACAAAAATTACTATCGTAAAATAACTGTCTTAATATTTTTTTTCTTTTTACCAATCCGCATCTTCTCACAGCTTTGGTAGCGTTAATAGTTAGTGAACCAGACGCGTGAGGCGTGCTGTTGCGTGGTACGGAAAATAATTTCTCTTGTGTAACTATTATAAATGTTTCCAATCAAGTTTATCTACGAAAAGACGACACACTTCAACGGTGTCCCTATAATTTTAAAAATGTCGTCTGCTAATTAAAAACATTTTTCCCAAGCGCCTCAAAAGTGCAAAAAAATGACGTTTTCACGTTGCTGCAACTAAGAAAATATCAATCGTAATCATACAACAATATCATAGAAACCTGCATTTGAAATTATCTCATACTTTCCACAAATAAAGTAACAGGGTCATCGCTTGAAGTCCCGTTGAAAAATCCTTTCTACGGAAACACTGCAGCTAGTTTAGTCCTTCGCACCTAGAGGCGATGAGGTGTTTGACGGACGTGTAATATTCGCCCTATCGCCTTCCTAGAATGTACTGTAATTTCTAGTCATGATGATCGTTGTCATGATCTAGCACAAGAATCTAACCTGAATGAATTATATAATGAGCTTGGCCAAAAGACTTTAAACAAATTGTGCGATACTGTTAAGAGTGTGGCTTCCACATCTAAAAACACATCTTCAGTTGTTCCTAGATTCAGTTATTAAGAACCAAGTAGAAAACTTGAAATTAATTATTGTATTTTATCGGAATTATGGGAAAATGAAGATTCCGATTTTGAATAATTGTAATATAATATAACATTATATGTATATCATTTCATCATTTTGTAATCCAATACATTGTCAATAATCTATCTATATGGTAAATGTTTTTTGAATGATATTTGTATTTGTATATTTTATTACCTTCTCAAATTAAAACAGATATTAATGTCTTGTTATGCTGTACGATACATACACGATTAAGTCATTCTTGTTTATTCCATTCTAACCTTACCTAGCCTAATCTAACCTAATCTTACCTAGCCTAATCTAACCTTACATAACCTAACTTTACTGTAATATGTTTATGATATTTCCAGATGTCTTGGAGTAATATAATGTATCGTGTTGGCCCTAGAAGATATGTCCGTGCAAATAATAGAACTTTGTATTCATTGGGGAAAAAAAATTTTTTACAAAAAGTAAAACAGTACTTTGTAGATGTTGTAACGTTTACAGAAAGTGCACTGATATTCGCCTTGATTTTGGGTTGAAAATTCACACTGGTCATACCTCAAATGGGTTACTAGAAGTTGCTATTATACATGAAGAACATTATGTTAATTACAATGCTGCTAAAACTTTAGCCGATATAGACGCAAGAGATATAATTTGTTATAAGACATTTAATGTAACAGCGACAAGAATAATAAGGGATGAGTACGTTCTCACTATGCTTCCATGTGCTGTGTTGTTTGCTAAAAGTACTCGCTGTGTAACTGTAGGCGATAAAATACGTGTATTTTTACGTATTAGCGAATGTCATCCATTGTATTTTAATGGTTATATGATGATCACGCATGTTATGTTAGGTTAGATTAGACTAGGTAAGGTTAGAATGGAATAAACAAGAATGACTTAACCGTATATGTATCATACACCATAACAAGACATTAATATCTGTTTTAATTTGAGAAGGCAATAAAATATACAAATACAAATATCATTCAAAAAACATTTTCCATATAGATAGTTTATTGACAATGTATTGGATTACAAAATGATGAAATGAATTACATATAATGTTATATTATATTACAATTATTCAAAATAGGAATCTTCATTTTCCCATTATGCAGCCAATCTAAATGGATTGTTGTCCTTACTTGAACGAGAGCCTGCTACCTACAGCAATACTCTTATCTCAGAGTACAATTTTTCAAATATAGCACACTTATTAGAAACCAGGTTTGCTAGGTCTTCAAGATTAATAAAACGACCTTTTCTAATTGCTCCAGCTAGAAGATAAACTACCTGCTGCGTTGTAAAACACAACCAGGAAAGCAGGCAATTTACTTCTCACCATACTCTCCACAAATAAAATTACATAGTCAAAACTTTAGTCGAGAAGTTTCGTAGCTACGACAAGAACAACCGTGCGCCAATTTAGCACTACGTCACAGATTATTTGTAGGAAATACGTTTATCGACAAAAATTATGCTCAGAAAATTGGCAAAACTGTTGTCTCAATTTTTTTCTTTTAATTTTCGCAAATTGGCTTTACGAAACCTACAACCCAATCATTGTTTTTAATTTCGAATTATGTACAATTCCCTCCTTAAGTTGGGAAATACGATTCCGCATTTCCAGTTCTCCTACAACCGCCTGAAAAATCGTTAAAAAAAACTGAAGAAAGACTGCATCTTAGCAAATATACCCCCCCCCCCCAAATTGCACTCGTTTAGGATAAAAAGAAAAAAAAAGAAATTAGGAATCCCCAAATAACAAATTATTTAGGACACAGAATTTTGCAAGCGAATTATAAGTGTAGTTTTTTTTTCTAAAATTTAAACTAGACAGGCAGCTTTCTATAGAACCGAGGTAGTTCAATATTCCGAGAACAGTTTATGTATTTATAGCGAGCGGTTTTACTGCCCGCAACACTATAACCTAATACTTATTTAACTTTCTATATTTAACGCAACTAAAAATGCTGTGAATCATATACTGCTGTATGGGTGCCTCGAAGAAACACACAACTTCTCCGACGATACATAGCCACGCTTAGCATTCCATTTCCCTATACTACACCACAGGTAACACGTTAAAACTACATTTATTACCATCAATTATCCCTGCGTCAATACAAAAATAATATAAAACAGTAAACATAATTTACAGGTTATCATGACAAATATGCAAAACTAGTATTAAAAGAACAGAAGTATTTCTCGACGCTTGCCTTGTCTTAATGAAATTTGCATAGTCGTATTTATAGTCACAATTTAATTATCCTTAAAAAATAATTTGTAAGAGAGTCCGTTATAAAAATTTAATGTGAGTATATAACAACACTTTCCAAAATACTCAAATATATTTCCTGTATACTTATACGAACAGCAATTCATAGTAAATAAGTTTCAGTATTCTCAAATAATAATGGTATAGGCTAATTATCACTTTATACCTTCCCTACTGGCACCGACATAAGTACAAATATTTCATAGCGTCGCGAAAACACGTTCATTTTCCTGAGATGTATAAAATGCACATACTAATGACAAGACTAAAACTTATTGGTTGAAAAGACAAAACTAAGTGGAGCACTAGAATGTGCTTACTTAGCTATCAACAGACTATACACAATGTTATATTACTAACACGGGGAACAAAGATAAAAGACATGCAGGCCTAACCCCTCATCAACAGCGCAGTCAATGAGCGATTACAACTGCTTCTGGATATTATTAATTGTAATTACACTTTAAAGGCAATCAAATGGATAAAACTCATAATTTTATACATGCGTATAGAGTTAGTTTTGCCACGTTACTAGCGACTGCGTAATCATATAGTTAGTTTTGCCAACGCTACTTGCGACTGCGTAATCGTATGGAGTTAGTTTAGCCGACAGTACTAGCGACTGCGTAATCGTATAGTTAATTTTGCCAACGTTACTAGTGACAGCGTAATCGTATAGTTAGTTTTGCCAACATTACTAGCGACTGCGTAATCATATAGTTAGTTTTGCCACGTTACTAGCGACTGCGTAATCGTATAGTTAATTTTGCCAACATTACTAGTGACAGCGTAATCGTATAGTTAATTTTGCCAACGTTACTAGTGACTGCGTAATCGTATAATTAGTTTTGCCACGTTCCTAGCGACTGCGTAATCGTATAGTTAATTTTGCCAACGTTACTAGCGACAGCGTAATCGTATAGTTAAGTTTTGCCACGTTACTAGCGACTGCGTAATCGTATAGTTAATTTTGCCAACGTTACTAGTGACAGCGTAACCGTATAGTTAATTTTGCCAACATTACTAGTGACAGCGTAATCGTATAGTTAGTTTTGCCAAACGCTACTAGCGACTGCGTAATCGTATCGAGTTAGTTTTGCCATGTTACTAACGACTGCGTAATCGTATCGAGTTAGTTTTGCCATGTTACTAACGACTGCGTAATCGTATAGTTAATTTTGCCAACGTTACTAGTGACAGTGTAATCATATAGTTAGTTTTGCCAACACTACTAGCGACTGCGTAATCTTATCGAGTTAGTTTAACCGACAGTACTAGTGACAGCGTAATCGTATAGTTAGTTTTGCCAACCTTACTAGCGACTGCGTAATCGTATAGTTAGTTTTGCCACGTTACTAGCGACTGCGTAATCGTATAGTTAGTTTTGCCATGTTACTAGCGACTGCGTAATCATATAGTTAGTTTTGCCAACACTACTAGCGACTGCGTAATCGTATCGAGTTAGTTTAACCGACAGTACTAGCGACTGTGTAATCGTATAGTTAATTTTGCCAACGTTACTAGTGACAGTGTAATCGTATAGTTAGTTTTGCCACGTTACTAGCGACTGCGTAATCATATAGTTAGTTTTGCCACGTTACTAGTGACAGTGTAATCATATAGTTAGTTTTGCTAACACTACTAGCGACTGCGTAATCGTATAGTTAATTTTGCCAACACTACTAGCGACTGCGTTATCGTATAGTTAATTTTGCCAATGTTACTAGCGACTGCATAATCGTATAGTTAGTTTTGCCATGTTACTAGCGACTGCGTAATCATATAGTTAGTTTTGCCAACACTACTAGCGACTGCGTAATCGTATCGAGTTAGTTTAACCGACAGTACTAGCGACTGTGTAATCGTATAGTTAATTTTGCCAACGTTACTAGTGACAGCGTAATCATATAGTTAGTTTTGCCATGTTACTAGCGACTGCGTAATCGTATAGTTAATTTTGCCAACGTTACTAGCGATAGCGTAATCGTATAGTTAGTTTTGCCAACGCTACCAGCGACTGCGTAATCGTATCGAGTTAGTTTTGCCATGTTACTAACGACTGCGTAATCGTATAGTTAATTTTGTCAACGTTACTAGTGACAGCGTAATCATATAGTTAGTTGTGCCAACACTACTAGCGACTGCGTAATCGTATCGAGTTAGTTTAACCGACAGTACTAGCGACTGTGTAATCGTATAGTTAATTTTGCCAACGTTACTAGTGACAGCGTAATCGTATAGTTAGTTTTGCCATGTTACTAGCGACTGCGTAATCGTATAGTTAATTTTGCCAACGTTACTAGTGACTGCGTAATCGTATAGTTAGTTTTTCTATGTTACTAGCGACTGCGTAATCGTATAGTTAATTTTGCCAACGTTACTAGTGACAGCGTAATCGTATAGTTAGTTTTGCCAACGCTACTAGCGACTGCGTAATCGTATCGAGTTAGTTTTGCCATGTTACTAACGACTGCGTAATCGTATAGTTAATTTTGCCAACGTTACTAGTGACAGCGTAATCGTATAGTTAGTTTTGCCATGTTACTAGCGACTGCGTAATCGTATCGAGTTACTTTAGCCGACAGTACTAGCGACTGCGTAATCGTATAGTTAATTTTGCCAATGTTACTATTGACAGTGTAATCGTATTGAGGAAACGTTTTAAGCTTGCATACTATTTCCGTAACGGCGTGTCAAAGTCAACACTTGTACATTACGACGGCATTTGTTCAACGAAAACCAACAAACCTGCTGAAATGAAATAATATTACAATATCGTATTTCACGGGCTACCTGCTTATTGTGTGTATAGGGTGTCCAGAAACATTGGTTTAATAAGCATACCACACAAATCCTGGTCTGGATTGGTAACAACAATGGTAGTGGCATGCACAATGCGGCAGAGCTATCTTACTTGCACTGTTCTGACCGCCATATTATGGGCGCAGGTTCAAATCGACGTAACATACGTAAAATAATACCGGGTCACGGAGCGCACGAATGGACATTCACCATGCTATATTGTCACATTGTGCACGTGATATATACAACATGCTGCCACTAACAGATGTTTCTGGATATCCCATACACAGTAACGCTTGTTCTTGTAATTCGCTGGTGAAAATGTAATAAAAAGATGGTAAAGTTTCGGGTGAAACTGAAGGAAGGAAGGCAAGCAGACTGCAGGCGAATGTCGCCAGGGAATATTTATAACGGTGGGGGATAGTAGTGGTCCAGAAATACCCGCTGCCTCTACTCGCAGAGCGCGGCTCACATCGGCAAGAACTGGTTACAGCCGACACTGGACCCTCGTCTCTTGCGACATCCCCCTGACCCCCCCCCCCCCAACACCGCTGGGGAGGAGCACTTGGCCGGAAAAAGCTTTCAATCCGCCGCCCGCCCGCCCGCCGAGCCGGCCTCGTTTTAACGACACGCTGTCCGCTCCCACACCCGCATTTACAGCTCTCAGACTTTCAGCAGCCACATTGAATTTTATTATTTTTCGCTTTTTTGAAATTGTGAGAAATGTTACATCTGCGATTGTACCACAAATTTCGTTTACTCTGCACTACAGTACAGGCCCGTGCACGGGATTTAAAAATGGGAAGGGTTTTCCAGTGCCGAGAAAATTTTATACCATCTCTTTTCTCACTGCCGTAAGTGATTGTTAAGCCTTGCGCATATATTTAGCATGAAATCATTCAATAATCGCGAATTTCATTTCACATTCTTTAAAGTACTAATTTCTTTAAAAAAATATTTTACATTTGCTACTCCATGGGAGGGGTTTAAAGTAGAGAAGAAAAGCGGGTTTAAGCACACAGGATTCAGGATGTGGTGCCGTGGTACCGATGACGCAATCAACATGGCCGCCGCCACGTGACGTCACGTCCGCCATCTTGGATTGCGTCACGTCCGCCATGTTTGATGACGTCACATCCGCCATGTTGTTTTTGGATTTTCCAAATTTGATTTTTCCAAATTTGGAT